>CM035820.1:17746003-17956066 GCA_020458035.1 Magallana ariakensis
CTGTGGAACCAGCGTAGCGTACAACTTTTGTTTTATCTCATCACTTTGCATGACAACAAGGAAGTCACCAAAAAAGGAAAAGCAGATATTTTGAGGCACCAATCCGTGTAATTTAACTATTTTCCGTATCTCTTTGTTCTTTACTTTATTTACAGTACATTCAGTTATTTCTTTAATTTTTTTTACAGTACATTTAGTTAATTCTTTAATTTGTTTTACAGTACATTCAGTTTTTTTCTGTGAAAGCCAATCCCCCTCCTTATAACCGCTGTATTTGAGTGCCAATTCCCTGATGTGGCATGGAACGTCTTAAGAAGTTTGCCATCGAGATTAAAAGGGTCATTACATTATTATTACCAAGGGTCCATATCTGCTCATCACTAAGACAGGTAAAGTCTTTATCAACGACAAAGTGGTCGTCTTTAGTGTTCACACATAAACCCAATGGACAACTTAAATCACGATCGCTAATGTATTAAAGAAACTGTCCGTTTTGATCCAGAATGAAATAATTTATTTCAATAGTGGTCGTAGTAAAATGCATCACCAACCACTATTGAAATAATTTATTTCAATAGTGGTCGTAATGAAATACATCACCAACCACATATTGAAATAATTTATTTCAGTAGTGTTTGTATTTCAATAGTGTTTGCAAAGTGATTTTCATAATGAAATACACCCCAACTACTATTGAAGAAATTCGATTCTGTAGTGATTAACAAAAGAGTTACACAAAACAAAATAATAGACTGAAGACGGTCAGACAGATGGTCAAACTCAATTGAATATTCTGGACTCAGATTTAAAGTTAACGACAATATTTATTTTTATAGTAGTTAGTTTGAACATATTTTATTGTATATTTAATATACAGGGCGTTTGAATAAAAGTTCTGGCAACTTACAACGAGTTCACCCTTGTACTAATAATTAACAATATATAAAATATGATATATCTATAGAAAGAGAAAGGTAAAAAAAAATATGAAAACTGTTTTATATGTATGTAAATCTGCGAGAATTATTTATTTATTTCTGCACAGCAGTGAAAATCGTAACATTAGGACATGAATTTCATAGTCTCAGTTATTATTACTGTAAAAATTCAAGTCTATAATACCTAAATTGTGTATTTGAAATTGTTCGTTAGACGAAGGGTTTCTTGCATTTGAAAATAGTTTGCAAATATGATACACAACTTCTTTCTTTCCAAATGTGTTTCAGTAGTGATTACAAATTACAGTAATATTTATAAAGAAATTCATTACCAACTACGATTTAAAAAATAATTTTAATAGTACAACTGTAGTTGTATTTCAATAGTGGTTGTAATGTGATTCTTATAATAAAAAACATCCCCAGCCACTATTGAAATAATTTATTTCAATAGTTGTTTTATTTCAATAGTGGTTTCAACACCCATTCCTCGAGCATCTTTTTGTATCTCCTAGTAATAAATATTTCCAATAAAATAATCCTGATTCTAACCAAATTGGTTTCATAAATTATATTTGATTATGCCCTTTCCTGTGCTTTTCTGCGATTGAAGAAAAATTTGTAATTTCAATAAGATTATATAGAAAATCGCATACTATAGTATCTCGCACAAATGACTGTTAAGGTACCCTAATTTTTTTCAAGAAAGCTTCTCAAAGAAATAGTTAATCAATAACAAATTCCTAGAAAAAGTTATATAATATTGAAGCGTCTGACCCTTAAAAATAAACATCTCAGTCGTTTAGAAATGATAATTTACTATAGTTAGAATAATGTAGCATAAATAACAAGCAACTAACCTTTTGATTCAACATGACGATCAAGAATAATTTTTTTTCTTGTATCAACCAGTTGATTCAACATGGCGAATTCAAGTAGATGGTGTTCTTTTTATAAACTGGTACCTGCTTGTCAAAGTTATTGGTATTGATTAACTAGTTAGAAAGAGACTGATTGTGCATATGAGTAGATAACGTTTCATATGTTTAAACAACAGAATTAGGGTATCAGTAAACAGGCATGCCACAGTTGTGCTGTAAATAGTCACCCTCTTTCAGGTAACGTTTTTCTTCTAAACATAATATTTTGAACAGTTAATCTAGAGAAGTTTTTGTGTTCACAAAAAAAGGTTTTGAAGACAAAATATGAGCAGAATAAAAATAATATTTGATATTTAAACGGTACATTAAGTTTTTCTTTGCAATTTTGTTTTTGGTATATGTTTGTATTACACTGTTCCTAATGATAATTATTTTGACTATTGCAATGATTATAAATAACGAATAAAGAATAGCAACGCGTTTTTATAAAAAATCAACCAAAATTTATTTAAGGGCTTTATGAAAAAAATCAAGAGATTACAGGCACCCTATGATATAAAAATAACAACACTGATACCTCGTGTGCGTTCCCCATTCGCACAAATAACAACATCTCATAAAGATTCAACAAATGAATAAAAAAAACCTTTATGAAAGGTTACTCCATTTGTTTATGTGGGTTAGTTCTGCGATTTTCTGATGTTGAGGAGCTTTCTCACCCTTGGATTTATATTACCCCGTCTAAAAAACTATTGATGTGCTCTAAAATGTGCCGTGCATTTACGCGTGCTGTGCGGTGTCAATCAGAAAGATGAGATACTCTAATGTGCTCATCAAGGTGATATTTAAAAAAAAATATTTATTATCAGGGTTTTCCAATTGACTTTAGATAATTAACTTCTGTATATAACTCGAAAAGCCCAAAATATTGTATTTGCTTACTTCTAAGGAATAGAAGCTGATGATGAAATCCTTTCGTGGTTTTACGTGCTATTAAGGTAGCAATTATTACCCCCCCCCCCCAAAAAAAAAGGAGCGCTGATGTTAGTAATATACATATATATAATATTTTTTACAATGCTAGCTTCCTTCACGTAAGCTTTATACGTTAATTAGATTACTTATTTAAAAAGACACAATTTAAAAGTTCAACATTTTATTATTGAAGTCTGAGATCACCTCAGGAAAAAAATGTTCCACTAAGTAGATAGCACTTCTAATTTTGATGTAAATTGGTTAAGGTCTTTAAAAAAATGGCGCTCGCTGATGGCGGACGTCAATTGTCGCCTGAGAAAACTTACACGGAGCTACGGAATGTATGTCCCCGTATAGACGCTGTAAGTAACTTTGCAGATAGTACAGACATTGTTGTCAACGGGCATGATATAGTACATTGTGCATACAGCCCACAAAACACTGAAATAGTGGATGTATTGATGAACAATCGAGTGAACGAAAATCAACCCGAATAAGACAATCAAGTCGAAGCCACATACCTGAATGATGAGCCATCAACTAGTAAAAATGACTTTATCTTATTTGATTATGTGCTACAAAATGTACCAAAAGAAATGTATATTGAAAAATTGTTACAATTATCCTCAAGTAATGAGCAGATAATTATAGAATATAGGGCGCTCTTGTGTGCAAGAGCAAAAACCATTGAAGGGTGTCCAAAGGGAAACCTCATTCAACGCAGAAACACTAAAGGTAATCCAAGCTCAGTTACATATGCAAAAGACTGCTATGCCCTACACTGCCTGACACAGACTTTGTTAGAACGTGTTCTTGGACTTGAGTCAACTGTCTCCAAAACCAACAAGGTCATCAAAAAAATGCAAAAAACGATATCAGACCTAAAATCAAAGAACACTGCTTTAACATCTGATATCGAAAAAGTAAAGAACGATTTTGAAGCTCATCCAATAACATGTGAAACATTTCGTAAACATATTTATAAAAGTTACAGAAAACAGGTGTGTTTGTTTTGAATTAAGTGGGCGTGTCGATATTACATGTCGATTGGATGTTTACGGGTGAATAGGGTGATTTAATCCGTGCTACGCATGACTTGTACACATATAAAGTAGAATTTGTGTTTTTTAAGTTATTCGAAGTTCGATGCCACTTTTCAACAGACTACGAGCATCTAATTCTATGTCGGCGAGGCAGACTACAGATTTCCTGGCTGAAATTAGAGACCAGCCTATGGACGACTCTATTCTTGACGAGCCCTCCATTCTTGCGGCACCAGGAATTTCAAATACAGCGCCCAACAGACCAGAGGCCACGTCGGATATTACTGACACGTTTAACCTGTTCAAATCCTACTTGGAGTCCAAACTTGAGAACCTGAAGGACCAGCTTTTAACTGTTATCTAGGAGAAACAAACTAATTTGCATTGCGGACAAGTCTCCGGCCGGTTGGACAATAGTGCGGGAATATGAAAGTGAGGACCTCGCCTCTGACTCGGACGATGAGAAACGCATGCGCCAAGCTGAAAACCGTGCACTCCGCACACTTAGAGAAAGACGACGCTATCGTTCTTACAAGAAACCCTCTGCAACTGTTTCTACTCCTTCTGATGATCGCAGTCCTGCTCCTACGTCTTTTCAGCGTTCCTTTCGTCCCTAGACAAAGCAACGTAGACAACCCTCGCCGTACGATATCTGCTACAATTGCCGAAAATACGGACACTTGAAATCCCAGTGCACAGCGCCTTCAGTCCAGTCCAGCCCTTACAGTGTTGGCGTTAACAAATAGATCTGTAGAGAAGTATGTTGATCAAAACCAATCGCTTTTGAATAATCAAGTAAACTTGTTTTTGAAGCATGTTGCTTATTTTGAAAATAGTTCTGTTTGCAGCAAAGGCGTCAAAAGAAGTCTGGCGAAAAATGTCCAGTATTGGCAGAGTATTGGAGCTAGCGAGTTCGTTATTGATATTATAAAATATGGATACGTTGTTCATTTTCACAGACCTCCTCCTCCTATGAATTTCAATAACAACAAATCTGCTCTTGACAACGTTGAATTTGTAAAACAATCTATTAAAGATCTTTTGGAAAGCGGTTGTTTAGAAAAAGTCCTTTTCAGCCTTTTGTTGTCAGTCCACTCAGTGTTGCACATAACAAAGGTTCAGGTAAAAAGAGACTAATATTAGATTTGAGCGAATTAAACAGTTCTGTAAATAAGAAAAAGTAAAGTGAGGACTGGAATGCTGCTTTAAATTTTTTCAACAAAGATTGTTTTATAATAAAATTTGACTTAAAATCCGGTTACCATCACATCGATATTTGCAGAAAACAGCTTACTTATTTCGCTTTTTATTGGAAGGGTCAGTAATTTTTATTTCAACGTTTTAGTTTTTGGCTTGACTTCAGCTCCGTATATTTTTACAAAATGCTTGAGGCCATTGGTTAAACACTGGAGAACCAATGGCATAGATATTGTTTTATATCTAGACGATGGTCTGGGGTTCGGTAAAGATAACGAAATCACACGTAAAGCTTCAAACTTTGTTCACAATTCTCTAATGCAAGCTGGGTTATTGATAAATATAGAAAAGTCAAATGTTCATTGCCGTGCAGTCCATTGAGTGGCTTGGTTTGCTGTGGGACTAAAAGAGTTATTTTTTATTCATTCCAAACAGAAGAGTAGAAGAAGTTCAGTCGACTTTGAATTTCCTGATTTCCGGATTCTCTCCTTAGGTTTTGGGTAGCTAATTTGGGTCACCTCTAGTCTGAAAATTCTGCATCACATATTAATTCTAGTAGTATATTTATATTTTACAATGACAAATAAACTATATTGAATATAATTGTTTTTAAAAAATTACATTTTTACAGAGTTTAGTAAGGGACTACATTTTGTTTTCAAGAAGGAAATGAACAATTTTCATAACTCACTAGTTTTAGAGTACTGTTACTTTAGCTTCCTAGTTTTCAGGCCAGACCAATCTTCTTGATGGTTTGTGTATTACGATACATTCATGATGTTCTAAAAAACATATTTAAACAATATTTTGATATTTCTATCGATATATTTTGGCATATTTAGCTTATATTTCATAGAAGTTAAGAAAAAATTAACTCCAATTTTGGCCTTAAAATATCTTATTTCATGCTCTATCTCAAATTTTTTAAATGTGACCCCGACTTGTTTTACTTTTAAATGAGACATTAAATGCATGTCTATATGTATGCAAAGTTTTGGAAAGATGACATTACTATGATTTTTTTTATTTGCGTTATAATTTGATAACTCCAAAATTTTGTAGAATCGGTTGTTGTGTTCATTATGTACTGGCCTTTGAAGCCACCAGTAAAGCAAGATTTTTAGGCTTTGACTTAGATCTAAATTTTATAATCACTACATGTGTTGAACTTCATACTGTATTAAAATCATAACTAAATAATAAATCAAACTATAAATATTTGTTTGATTTCTTCAAATTATCAATTTCTATGTCAAATTTTAGCAAAAATTTCAAGAAAACTATAATTTCTGTTTGGGGCCCTATATTTCCAAAAAATGGTATGTGACATGGGTCAAAAATAAAATAAATGAACGTTATAGGTCTCCATCTTTATATCCAAGTGGCTTTCGGATGATTGACATTATTATTATTTCAGGTGCCAACCTCCTTAATTCTTTTCCTCTTTTTACAGCTCGAGAACTAGCAAAGTTTGCCGGACAGATTATTTCATTATCTCCTGTTTATGGTTGTGTTTGCAGCCTAATGACGAGAAATATCTATTTACCTGTAGAGAGCCGTGGTCATTGAGATCATCTAATGAATCTTGCATTTCCAGATTTGGTTAAAACAGAGTTAGAATTCTGGACAAATAACTTGGTAACAATGAATTATAAACGTTTGATTGCAGAGTCTTTGCCTTCTGTCTTAGTGTTTTCAGATGCTAGCAATGTTGCAGCAGGAGCATATACGGTTGAAGTAGACGAAAAATAGTACACCATATATGGTCAAAATCTGAATCATTGATGACCTCTACGTGGAGAGAGTTAAAAGCGATTGATTCAGCATTGAATTACTTTGCAGCTTCTTTATCAGGAAAAGCAGTACGGTGGCACACAGATAACCAAAACTGTGTCACAATTGTTCAAAAAGGTAGTACAAAGCCTCATTTACAGAGTTTAGCTTTTAACATATTCTCCAAGTGTGTCGAGTTTGCTATTTCATTAAGCATACAGTGGATCGATTTGCTAGCGCTCAAAATGCTAAATTACAGAGATTTAATTCTTTGTTTTGGTATCCAAATTCTGAAGCTGTCGATGCATTTTCACAGTCTTGGCATTTTGAAAATAATTGGTTAGTTCCTCCAAATAATTTAGTTAGCAGAGTAATCAAGCATTTATTATACCGCAGAGCTATTGGTACTCTTATTGTGCCGAAGTGGCCCTCTGCTCCTTTTTGGACACTGCTGTTTTATGCAAAAATGAAATGTAGAGAGTATGTTATTGACGTATTAGAACTAAAGCCATACCAAAACGTGTTTTGTCATGGAGTTAATAATAAAAATAGTTTATTCGGTTCAGATCATTTCAATTCTAAAGTTTTGGCAATAAGGCTTTGCGCTGAGCAGTTGTAGACGAGGCCCTTTCAAGATGTTTATCTTGATGAAGCTGGCGCGGTCTATCATGATTGTTTTACATTTGATGCTGTACAGAAACTGTGTTAATTTATCGATCTGATTGCTGACATGGCCTTTTCAAGACTTGTGTCTTGATGAAGCTGGCATGGTCTAGTATTTTTGTATTTAGACATGGCCTTTTCAACACGTGTATCTTGATGAAGACGGCATGGTCTACTATGTATTCAGACATGGCCCTTTCAAGATTATTTATATTCTTGATAAAGTTGGCACGGTCTGTTTTTGTTTATGTACAGATGGACTATTTAAGATTTGTTATTGTCTAGATGATGTTGGTAAGGTCCGATATGTTATGTTTAAGGCATTGGCCTTACAACTGTTGTATTTATATTTGTCGGAGTCGGCAAGACGACGTAAAATTATGATTGCAAGTTAAGTTTTTACGTTTGATCATTATATATTTCTGATTACATCGTTATTATAGATGTTACGGAAAACTAAGTACACAGTTCAAAGCGGATTAGAACGGTTCAATTTATTCAGTGATTTAAATGAAAAAAGGGATATAGAGACCTGACGATTATAATTGAAGCTTATTTGATTGGTTTTATCTTCAAGTTTTTCAGATATCTTTAATCAAGGGAAATGGACTTCTTCCTGGACGTGCGCAGAACCTTCATTAGAGACATTGGCTAACAGGCTTCCGGAAACTTGTTTAAAGTCAAAAGCTGAGAATACACGCACGAAGTACAGCGGAGCATTCAATAGATTCTGTATGTGGTGTTCACGTTATAACATCTCTTTACTACCAGCCTCAGACTATAACGTTTCCTTATATTGGATTCATCTCAGCGATAATTGAAACTCAGTAGCTACAATAGATGAAGCTTTTTATGCTATAAGTTGGACACATAAATTGTGTGGATTTCCCGATCCTTGTACTTCATTCCTTCCTACTTCAACAAGGGAAGGATGCCACAGATCTATTGGACACCGAGGGAGAAACAAAAAGGAACCTATTTCTCCAGACATTCTTAAAAATATTTGTCTACTGTATGGTAACAACAGCTGTAATTTACTTAATCTTTGAATTGCTTGTATGTGCGTTCTTAGTTTTTCCGGATTTTTAAAGTTTTCAGAGCTTGTAAATCTTAGAAGGTCTGACATTCAAATTTTTGATGATTATTTGACTCTTTATGTTCAGAAATGTAAAACTGATCGATACAAGTTTACATTTCCGCGCAGCACAGTTAAGGCTGTCAATAAATTCCGTTTAGACAAAAAGTACGGGAAATGTGCATTATGACATCACAGAATATTACAAACCTCGAAAGTACTAATTAATTCATTTATTAGCAAAATTAATTTATACTATTCTTTTAATTAAGAACAACGAATGCTATTACTTACAATTTCGATGTCTGTTATATCGTACACACTAAAAAATAAGCGAAAGGTCGTTCTCGCTGTACTACAAAATATGACGTCATATGCTTCAAAATGACGCATTAAGTTAAGTCATTGAAGGCTATCATGCGGAATTTTAGCGATGAAAAATAAATGTCATAGATTAACGGAAAATTATAAATGAATATTTTGTTTAACATTATTATTAGTAGAATGCTACCTATATAGTCTTATTTTCAATTTGTTATAATTATGCATCGTATTAAGAGGCAACCTCGGTTTTGTATAAAATATCGTATATTTTAAAGCTGAGTGTCTAAATAAATCACTTTATTGCAAGGGCATACACTTATCTGATCATGACAAACTTTTACATGTAAATTTGAAATATGCTATGTAATTTAAAAACTTCTACGATCCTTGTGAAATCTCACAAATTAATCATTTTTTAATGAAATAAACACTGTGACCTTCAAAATTATTCAACATATGCATTATAAATTATGGTTTTTTCTAACAAATAATATTATCTTACAAAGTTCACAGCATTTTTTAAAATCTACTATATAACATCAAGTTATTTTATAATTCAGTTGTGAATTTTGACATGATTATGCCCTAGCAATATTAACATTTTTAAATGACCTCAAACCCACAAATACATCTGCTTGTACCATGCGACTCCCATATCACGTGACCATTATAAACATAAAATGTTGTACTATTATATATATATTTCAGAAATATATTGCATTTGATCGACTGTTCTTGATTTTAAAAAGGACATGTCCGATGAACTAAAGTATACGTGTTTTCATTACAAAAATTCGCCGATATTTTTATTGGCCGCCTTAACTGTACTGCGCGGTACTGGGCAGATAACATGTCCCATTTTAATCACTAAGAGGTATTTGGAGAAAGCTAATATCAGTGCATGTTCAGATGAGTTCATATTCAGATTTATTTCTTTTTGTAAAAGCTCTCAATCATATATTCTGAAGGGTCACAAAAGTTTGTCTTATACAAGAGCTAGAGAAATTCTTTTATCTACACTTGAATCTATTGGACTGGATAAACGTCAGTTCGGATTACATGGTCTCATAGCTGGTGGCGCTACTGCAGCGGCAATTGCTGGTATTTGTGACAGGATGTTAAAAAAACATGGTCGCTGGCGTTCAAAATTAGCTAAAGATGGCTATGTTAAAGAAAATTTAGAGCAACATTTAATTGTAACTAAACATATTGGGATATAGGATTGGGTTGTTTATATCATTGATCATCATTGCTTTCTTTATTGTCGAAGTCTGTTGCATTCGCGCATGCGAGCTTATCCTATAAATTACGTGTTTGTGTTTTATTTTATAAATAATTTATGTTCAGTTGAACTGGTGAATAAGAACATAAAAATATTTATAAAAGTTACAGAAAACACGTGTGTTTGTTTTGAATTAAGTGGGCGTCATAGTAGCGGCATTGTAAACGCAGTTTTTTTATTTTCTGTTTCTATTTTTTTTTTTCTGCGTCTGTGTTGTGTTTTTTGAATAATTAGAGTATGGCCTTGTTTAAATACCGAAAACAATAATTGATAACTAATAATAATATATGATAAAAAAATTAAAAAATAATTAATAATAATAAAATAATTATTGACGTTCGTCACGAACGTCACGTCACGTCGTTTTCGACCAGCTACGTCAAAGTCGTGGTAACATGTCTTATTTAAATTGTCATAAAATGCTTAAAACACACAAAATCTTGGATATCTTTGTATATTTGTATTCAGAAAGAGTTGACTAATCGGAATTGAGAAAAAAGTGAGTTTGTGAAATTTTGACCTTAAGGGCCCTTTTCTCGTGACGGCAGTCATATCGATTGGACGTTTACGGGTGTTTACGGGTGAAACTTGTTACTTTATAAACTTGATTATTAGTAGAAGACATTTTATGATGCCATTGTTATTTTTAAACCCAAGTGACATGTGTTTTGAACTTCATTCCATATAACGGACACAGAAACAGACAGATTATACAACTAGAACAGGATAAGATAATAACAAACACATACAACACATTTAGTCTAGATATTTTAAATCTGTTATACATATCATAATTATGTATCATATTTTAATTGTGAAAATTCAAAATTTATTTTGATATGAACTTATAGGCAAGTTTTTCTTACAAATAGTGAAAAATATTTTGTAACAATGCAAGTTCATTGAAAATTAAAAGTTTTTGTATATGCTGAAAAAAATGCACTCTTTGTCTGATTTTTAAAAGTCCAATTGAATAACAACAGTGTCTTAATAATGCTATAAAATAAATAAAAGATCGATAAAGAAATAAACATAATTATAGAAATATGTATTCTGCTTAATTCTGCAAAACAACCATGGATTACTATTATATACATGGCAATAAACCAAGGGAAGGGATTTTTGAGAGCTCGAGATTAAGTGTACGTTGATTTATACAAGTATATTATTTTACATAACATATCGCCGAAAACCAATTTAATATGGACAATTCTCTATGCGGACTCTGGACCTTGGCTTGAGACGATGCACAAAACAATAATTGCAATAAATACAAACCTCCTTGAAATCCAGCATGACGATGGAAGATATCTTTGTGATCGGCTTCGGCCGATCACTGTTGTGTCCATATGAGGCATCCGGCAAATGCTTCCACGTGCGCACACATTCCGCTTGCATTAGTAGTTTTTATAAAAACTTGAAGTTTGGTTTAGTATTTATATAACATTTTACTCGGTTTTATTTCAATTTATTTACCTTAAGAGATGCAAACTTACATAAAATACAGTTCGACCTGTTAATTCAAGAATGCACATTTTGTCTCACGCGTAAGAATTACGATCGAAAGATTCATTCAGTAATGCAGTTGACCTCGATGAACTGACCTCAATCATAAGAAGATGCTCCATGAACTGACCTCGATCTATTGATGTTGCATAATAGTAGATAGGAGTACGGCTTGATTTATAAACAAGGTTACGTTATAATGCGACCTCAATAGCAAGTTATGATGGCATTCAATGTTTTTCAGTCGCATTAAATTATTTTAATACAACTCTTTCTTTGTATACGTGTTAATGCTCTTTGAAGAGCTCTACTCAGTATTCTGAAGAAGAAGAAGATACATTAACATTTAATAATTACGTTAAAAATATAAAATTAGACAAGGAGTTTACGAACGGCTTTTCCCAAATTTATTTCAAAATTAAATTTGTTGACGGTTTATAATAATGAAATTATGGTGTACAGATTCAAAATATTCTATATTTTGTAAAAATACAGTACTTTTTTAAATTATTTTACATCAAACTGATCATGTTGATTGCTTCTAGCTATCAATATATCATTATTGCCGATCATTCCTTTAAAAGGAATACTTGTTTCTTCCTTGTTTTGTTAGCAACCTATATCAGATGGCATTGTTGATTTAAATGCAAGGTTAGTTTGGCAATATTCCTGCATTTGGTCCTTCATATTGACGGTAGAGTTTATCAGCTATGTTAGGACTGGGTTTTTTAAAGGTAAACTTTCTAAAAGAAATGAAGTGAATATGGTATTTTAAAGGAAACGATTGAGTTGAGTGTCATTATAAAAAAAAATTATGATCATTCTTGCTCCAAGACGATAAATTGGGAGAACACTTAAGTTGAATAATAGGTTTAATATCTTGATTTGACATTGGTCAAATCGCTGAAGAGTTGCATGTAAATTTACAAATGTAAACACAGTCATGTTTTTAAAAGAAATAATTGCATTTTTTAAATAAATATTGGCTTATTTCTGTTCTCTGTTTTATGATCTGTGTACGCAGATTTTCTTCATACTGTATTTGCACTTCGGTTCAGGGTATAATATTTTTTTAGGCAAATCTAGAGGCTGGGGTTAAAGAATACTCAATAAAAGATGCATCAGGGTATTTGAGGGTTTGTAAACTTATGTACACATTGTAGTCTTCAGAAAAACAATTTTCTGTATAATAAACTTTGAATGTATACATATTTTATCCGTATAGGATCTATATGAGCCATAGTTTGAACATGAACAATTCTTCAGCCAATCTGATTGGGAAACTCAGATTTATATCTGCCACCTCCGAATATATCTACTAGGAGTTCATTTCATCCTGTCGACAACACGTCAGACCGCCATAGTAAGATCCAGATTGTGACAACAGTTGCATCCATAATGACATCATCAAGGTGGTCAGTTTCTTTGCTACATTGACAATTGTGTATTGTGTTTCAACCTTTGGATTTATGCGTAAATGACTCTAGTAACAAACTCTTTGTGGACGAGCACGAGACACGAATTATTAAAAAATCAAAGTACAGTAATTGACAAGTAGAGTTGTGTGCCAGCAAAATGTCCCCGTTATATGTAAGCCATCGAATATTGTTTAAATATATCCAGGTAAATACTATGTATATCAACAAACTGCAATTCTATATCAAATGTCTGCGTATCGTGGCAGTATTTCTCATTCATTGGTAGAGTAGCTATTTTTACATAGGCTATCTACATTGTATGCTGTATAATGTACATGTATATGCAGAATTAAAGGGGCATGATCACGATTTTGGTCAAATTCTATTTTTCTGATTTTATTATTTACAATCCTTTAGGAATGCATTTCTAATTATCAAATGAAATTTGAGAGTCAGTCGTTAAGTAATAAGCAAGATACAGGGCTTACAATTCTTTGTCATGTAAACAAGGCTCGTGCCCTGTTTTTGTTTACATACGTTCAATATACCAGTAAAAAATCTTTTTCAAGCTGTTTTGTCTCTCTTCTTATTCATTTAAAGTATAAATAGACAGTTCCTTATGTTTAACACATTCATTTTAGGTCCAAAACTGAAAATTTCACTTCAGGATTCAGAATGTAAACAAAAGATTTGTTTACATAGCAAAGAATTGTAAGCTCTGTAACTCGCTTATAACTCAACGAATGACACTCAAATTTTGGTTGCGTATTAAAAACGCCTTACTGAAACATTGTAAACATTAAAATCGGAAAAATAATTTTTGACTAAAATCGTGACCATGTCCCTTTAAGTAGAAAATTATGTAGGGATTAATTTTCGTTCATTTTTAAACTTAGATGGTATTGCACTTACCTTACTTTCGTACAGACATCATTTGAGTCTTTTTAATCTATCTTTTGATAATACATGCATTTTATCATTATCCATTAATGTTAAAACATTTATTTTTAACAAGAGGCCAATGGGCCACATCGCTAACCTGAGCAACAAAAGACATAATAAAATCAGCTTTATGGAGTCATATACAAAATATCTGAACAATGTTGTATTATAGATCTTGTATATAAAAAAAAATTCCCCTGCATATTCTTATGTTTATCATTGAGCCCCTTTGTAACAGGATGGTTTTACAGTCATATCACATATTGAGCATTGCAGTTCTCGAGAAGATGATCAGACTTAAACAACTATTTATATATGGATTATAAACCTACATCAAACTTTGAGCCCCTTGTGAGGTCCAAGAATTGTCCAGGGGTCAGAGTCTAAAAAATTTTAAAGAATCAACAATATGTTAAAATGTTTGCATATAAGTAAAACCATATAAAATAACATTTGAGTTTTTGTGAATAATTTAAATGTTTTCCTTTGTATAATTGGAATCCCCTCCATGTGGCCCAACCCTACTCCTGAAGAATATGATTTTAACAAATTTTAATTTACACTATCTGAACTGACTGAGGTTAGAGCTTTTCTAGACAATTTTTGTTTTAGAAGATGAATTTTAAAGATTTTTCCCTATATATTCCTATGTAAAAATTTGACACCCCCCCCCTCCCAATTGTGGCCCCACCCTATCCCCGGGGATCATGATTTCAACAAACTTTAATCTTCCCTACCTGAGGATGCTTCCACACAAATTGCAGCTTTTCTGCATGATCGGTTTCTGAGAAGAAGATTTTTAAAGTTTTTTCTCTATATATTCAATTGTGAAATGCATCCCCCCTCACTGTGGGCCCACCCTACCCATAAGGATCATAATTTTATCAAAATTGAATCTACCCTAACCGAGGATGCTTTCACACAAGTTAAAGCTTTTCTGGCCGATCGGTTGATTTCTCCTTATATATTCCTATATAAAAAAAACGACCCCCATTGTAGCCCCACCCAACCCCTAGGGATCATGATTTTAACAAACCTGAATCTACACGACCTGAGGATGCTTTCACACAAGTTACAGCTTTTCTGGCTGATCAGTTTTAGAGAAGAAGATTTTTAAAGATTTACTCTATATGTTCCAATGTAAAATTCAACCCTCCATTGTGGCCCCACCTTACCCCTGGGGATCATGATTTGAACAAACTTGAATCTAAACTACCTGAGGGTGCTTCCACACAAGTTGCAGCTTTTCTGCATGATCGGTTTCTGAGAAGAAGATTTTTAAAGATTTACTCTATATATTCCAATGTAAAAATTCGACCCCCCATTGTGGCTCCAATCTACCCCCGGGGATCATGATTTGAACAAACTTGAATCTACACTACCTGAGGATGCTTCCACACAAGTTTCAGCTTTTCTGGCCAAATGGTTTTTGAGAAGAAGAATACCAACAAATCTTCAATGATTTTTTAATATCTCCCTTACAAAGAGGGCGTGGCCCTTCATTTTAACACACTTGAATCCCCTTTACCTAAGGATGCTTTGTGCCAAGTTTGGTTGAAATCGACCCAGTGGTTCTAGAAAAGAAGTCGAAAATGTAAAAAGTTTACGGACAGACAGACAGACGGACAGACAGAGGGACAGACAGACGGACGGACAGACAGACGGACGCCGGACAAAAAGTGAACAGAAAAGCTCACTTGAGCTTTCAGCTCAGGTGAGCTAAAAGGAATAATATTTACATACTATAATCAATAACATCTTTAATTTCAGACGGGTCTTACATACCAATAAAAAGAAAAAAATAACTGAAAAACAAAAACAGATTTATTGTTATTCTGTCAACATTGTCATTCTTCCGACAATAATAAATAAAAAAATGGTACACTGTCTAAGATGCTTTTTTGATGGATACATTTTGAGCTATAAGTAAAATGAAAAATCTATCTTACAAAAGAACAATGTCATACAATTAGATTAAACTAGAGGATTGTATTATAGAATATGCATGCATTAATGACAATTGACAAAGGCATATATTAAGCAGATGTTACAAAAGTTCGAGATTTATGAGCTTAAACCGTGATTGTGATATTGTACGGTCTACATTATAGTAGAAATCCTTTTAACACCGCACTTTAATGGATCCTTTCAACACTGCACATTGATTTCAGGGTACCAGGGGTAATTTAAGTAATTTGACATTCCATGTTTAATAGAATAACTAAAATATACATGAATGATAAACATGTAAGTGTAACCAGTTCAAGTGTTGTGAACATTAAAATTGACCAAGTAAAGTAATTTTATTTTCATTTCCCAACGTTCGTAATATGAAAAGATGATTTAAGCTATTAGAACATTTTATCTCAAAAGAACTTTCCTAAAACAAAATGATACGTGACCTATTTATCTCTTATCTAAAAACTTGAAGTAAAAGTTTTCCATATAATTAATATGCACTAAACTTGTTGTCAGCGGAATTCTCCAGGCCACAGGAAAACATCAGCAACTGTATCATTATGATCCATTTATATGTATAGAATTTTCGGACAGAACTCTTGCAATCATTAAATTCAAACTTAATGGATAGTACTAGTCGTGGTATGTTGTCATGGCAGTTATTGGCCGAGAGAGATGTTGTTTATAGTTTGCGTCTTTTATCACCATCGAAGATTATTTTTTTTATCTGTATATTTCTCATCAGACCATTTACTAAACAATTCCTCCTCGTTTTTATAGACTGTATAACATTTCTCATCAAACCGTTTCTCTTCGTTTTTACAATTAGAAGATTAGTCCATTGGTTTTCCTTAATTAGAAATGTCAATTTCAGAGGATATTATTGGATAAAGGCGTTCTTCTGTTGTTATGGACAATGCTGTCAAAGAACCGAACTGTCGACGGAGTTTGTCTGTGTCAATTCTTTGAGGAGAAAAGTGTGGTAAAGAAATAACGAGTTTGGGAGGCAATCTCCTGAATTCTGCATTTCTTGATTTGTACTTAGAAAGAAAGTTGGCATCATTAGAGTCCAATAGTTTCTTCAGTTCATTGATGTTGAGTATAATTTCTGAAAGACTATGATTTATTTCGACCTCTTGTTTTTCAAGGACAACCAGCTTTTCAGATACCGTATTTTCAATATCAGATATCATTTTCCTGATAATGTTGTCTATTTCTCTGTGCCAGTCTTCTCCCCGCCTATTGATAGCTGATTTCAATTTTTCAGTGTTTCTATTAAAATCATCTTTCTGATTAGAGAAAATGGATGCAATTTCTTGATATTTAGGATAAATTTTTTTCCCTAGCTCTTCTAAATCTGCTTTTAATGCTTTATTCTTTTTCTCCATAAAAATCAATATGTCTACTACCTCATGAGCAGCATGCTTCTTGGAAGTAATACAAATTACACAAATAGGAATGTCACATCGTTCACAATGGAGTTCACACAGTTTTGCTGTATGTTCTGGGCATTTGGGAAGAATAGGAGTTGACTGTCGATGTTTGATTGGCACCACTATACGTAATTTTGATTCCTTTAAGATATGTTCCCCAGTACATGCCTTACAGAGATTGATGTTGCAAATATCACAGTAAAGTGGAGGAACAGGAGTCTCACACAGGTCACATCGTATGATATCTTGGGCGCTGGTACGGCGGTCCATGGTTCGTGATACGTCTTTTTTTGCAAAACGTGTAGGCTTCTTACCGGAACAAAAAACAAAATCATCCTAAGAATAGAATACTGTAGTACTTTGAAAGAAGTGCACATTTTTTTTTTTCAACCCTATATGTCTTACAAATATTTCTAATTTTTGGGGTATTCCAATTTTTTAATGAATTGTTTCTTGTTATTTTATAATTTCTTTACAAACGAGTCGCAAAACATAAACTTGAAATAATAAATTTACAAACCTGTTCGCACTCCTTTCTGGTGGTAAAGAATAGTTACTCCTCCTCTTGCTATTGATCACGTGAATAAAGTCACATGTTGATTTAAGTAAATAAATGATAATGCGTGGTATATACATTCGCAGAGGAGATAATATATTGCGTAGTCATGTTATATGTATTTAAGATAAAACGTATATGGATAAATAATGTAGCTTTAGGTATTGGTGTTAAGATGGCTAACTGGGTTGTTTTTTATATTTGAAGGATAAATCTGACATTCGAATGAACTGACCTTTCATTGGTATCAGTCTCACATAAGAGAATGTTGACTTGCCTTTAGGTTCAAATGAAAAATAGAGAGAACAGTACTCAAGTATATGTCTTTTAAACTGTTATATGTACTAGATGGCTGTTGTGTTAGAAAATGTAACGTTTAAGACCATATTGGCGTGAAAAAGTGTAATGTTTTAGTAAGGCTATTCAAACTTATGTAAAAAATAATTAGAAATTAATGTTGTATTGCCAATTATGTATAATTTTGGTTAAGGTGGTGTCAAAACATAAAGAGACTGGGTGATATGTGAATGTACATGCAGTCGTTCTTCTGTTGTTAAGAAAAGTGCTGACAAAGAACCAAACTGTACATTAAGTTTTTCGGTGCATGTCAGTAGACATGCGCAAAGGCAGCTGTTGTATACTTAAAGACTATGATTAATGGAAAGCACAGGTGCAACTGTCAATTCTGATTTTAGATGTCAATATGGTGGTTATTTAAATGATATTAGTATGCATTTGGCTTTATCTGTTCTGATTCTCACAGTTTTTTAAATAAGTAAACATTAAACAATGGTTTTCTGTGGCGATGCACAAGTATTAGTTGTTTTGTTATCATCATTATCCCTGACAATGATAACTTGAAGATTATCAGAGGATGAAATACCAAGGTCCCTCCATCACAGTATTTTTTTATTTCCTGTAAATATATTATTTTCACTTTGTTCACACTTCTACTACCACAATCTCTATACTTGATTAAAACTGATTCCATTCGAATTCTCCAAAGACACTAAACGTAAAACAGTTGTTTTTACGTTTATTAAGCTTGGAGAATTTTCCAAGCTTAGATAATTTCCCATATATAGCATAAATTGCAGAAAAATGATTTTAATGTCAAATACACGAAGATACCTCTTACTGTTAATTTGTGTTTTGACGTTTAAAAATCGTCATCCTAATAATAGAATTCATGACGTACCAGCCTTAATGGTCAAGGGAATCATCAAACTCAGCTTCGTCTGAGGATAAAACGTTTTTTTCTGTTGTATTGGACAAAATACCAAACTGTTCAAATAGTTCTTTTGTGTTAATTTTTGGTGAAGAGAATGTTGGTAAGGAAAACACAATCTTATGAGGGAATCTTTTGAGTTCTGCATTCCTTGATTTGTACCTTGAAAGAAGGTTGACATCTCTGGAGTCCAGTACCTTCTTTATTTGTTCAATGTTCTGTGTGATTTTTAAAATACTTTGTTTTATTTCACCTTCTTGTTTATTTAGGTCGGCAAGGTGTTTTGATTCCAATGCTTTAACATCAGATTTCAGTTTTTTGATAATTTTGTTTATTTTTCTATGCCAGACTTCTCCACGGTCAGTAAAATCAGCTATTAATTTTTCAGTGTTTCTTTTTAGATTTCCCTTCTGAACTGAGATATACGTTGCAATTTCTTGATAATTAGGATAAATGATTTTTCCTAACTCTTCTAAATCTGTTTGTAAGGCAATCTTCTTGCTATCCATAAATTTTACAATATCTACGACATCATGAGTTTTATGTTCCTTGGAAGAAACACATTGCACACAAACAGGAATGTTACATTGTTCACAATGGAGTTCACAAGGTTTTGTGCTATGCTCTGGACATTTTGTATAATCATATGTAGAATTCGATAGTCGGTGTTTTAATAGAACCACTAAATGAAATTTGGATTCATCCAAAAGATGTTCTCCAGCACATGCCTTACAGAGATTGATATGGCAAATGTTACAATATAGTTGAGGAGCAGCTGTGTCACACAGTTCACATCGAATGATATCCTGGAGGCTGTAATCGGGATCCATTATTTTGGAACCTTTTTTTATTGCAATATGCAATTTTATATGAAGGCATGGGCTCTGAAGGAAAACAGAACAAGGTTGACAAGGTTTCATTACAATTTCATAATATTTATCTGGATAACATTTTCAAACTTTACCATATTGTCACTTTTTAAGGAATATTAACCGATATATCAGTTCATAACGTTCTATTTACTATTTTAAAACTATTAAACAAATCATATGCGACATTGCGACGTCAGAATAGCGAAATTAACCCCTATACATTATGAACGAAATATTTTACTACGCAGCAATGTTAAGGTGTCCCGGTGTCATATCATATTTTGATACCGCGAAATACTGAACCCGGGTTCAATATATTATGTGATATTATGAACCCGGGTTCAATATATCGCTGCGAAATATTGAACCCCCCTAATAAATATTGAACCCCGTGATCAATATATTATGGCCGCAATATATTGAACCCCCCTCTAATTTTTATTGCTATTGGAGAGGGGTTCAAAATATTATTGCTGTGATATTTTGAAACCGCCTCTAATTTTCAGTGCTATTGGAGAGGGGGTTCAAAATTTTATGGCCGCGATATTTTGAACTCAATTTATTTTTCAGTGCTATTGGAGAGGGGATTTAAAATATTATGACAGTGATTATTAAAGCCCCCTTCTATTTTCAATTCCCATTGGAGAATGGGGTTCAAAATATTATGGCCGCTATATTTTGAACTCCCCTCTAATTTTTATTGCTATTGACGGAGTTCAAAATATTCTGAATAATTTTCAGTGCTATTGAGGTGAGGGGGGGTCAAAATATCGCATCCATAATATTTTGAACCCACTTTCCAATAGCAATTACAATAGAGAGGGGTTCAAAATATCGCAGCCATAATATTTTGAACCCCCTCTCCGATAGCAAGGAAAATTAAAAGGGGTTTCATAATATTGTGGCCATAACATTTTGAACCCCCTCTCCAATAGCAACGGAAATAAGAGGTGAGTTCAAAATATCGCAGCCATAATACTTTGAACCCCCTCTCCTATAGCAATGAAAATTAGAGTGGAGTTTAAAATATCGCGGCTATAATATTTTGAACCCTCTCTCCCATGGGAATTGGAAATAGGTGTTGGGGGGGGGGGGATGGGTTTAATATATCACGGACATAATATTTGAATCCTCTCTCCAATAGTAATGAACATTAGAGGGGGTAAAAAATATCGCGGCCATTATATTTTGAACCCCCTCTCCAATAGCAATGAATATAAGAGGGGGGTTAAAAATATCACGGCCGTAATATTTTGAAGCCCCACTCCAATAGCAATGAAAATAAGAGGGGGGTTCATAATATTGCAGCCATAATATTTTGAACACGGGGTTCAATATTTTATGGAGGGAGGGGGGTTCAATATATCGCAGCGATATTTTGAATCCGGGTTCAATAAATCGCAGGGTTCAAAATATTATATGACACCGGAGATAAAATACGGCTGAAAAACGCTTTTTTTTAATCAGCAAAAATTTACTATGACCGGGAGTATTCCTTAAAATCTAAATAACATATATAGACAACAATGTTAAACATTATATTTGATGCATTTTTGTGACGTCATTTGTACTTCCTTTCACGTGACGAGCCTATCCTAACATTGCAACTTATGTAATTTAATCGCATCGGCACAGGTAATTAATGATATTTTAAAGAAAAATCCTTTGTTATATCATATACTTTGAGGTTCTCGCTTGGGCTGGAAATAGAAATTTCGTTTATTAAAGATATTGTTAAACATTTCATAAAATCATTAAAAGAAGGCACATTTTTACTAATTAAAAGTGATTCACCTAAAATTCGGGTATATCCGTCGGTTTCCCAAGCATGATTCACATTGGTACTTATATTCTCTACTAATTTTACATTGTATGAAGTACAGACAAGTGACTTTTACACATCGCTATGGGAAGTCTTAACATACCCACGTATTATACGCTTGAAGAGAATGAAGAGAATTAGTTTTTGAATTATTACAATAAAACAGGTATAGCCTTTTGATATCGGTCAATACATGGTTTTATAGCCATGGGAGTAAATCAACCTCGGACTTCGTCCTCGTCGATATACTCATCAGGTCTATAAAACCATGTATTGACCTCATCAAAAGGCTATAATTGTATATAAATTCACAAATCATTGAATTTGAGTCCAAAACTACAAACCCTTTAAGGTATATCCCATTTTCAATTAATCATTAGAGCTTGGGATTTTCTGCAATGATTTTGACAGTTAACGGAAATTGGATTAAATTTTCAAATGCTAAAATAAGTTTATTCAACATAATAAACAGTAAAAATTAATCAGTTTATGTACAAATACATACGTTTTGGCAAATTCAAAAGTTTAAAAACATAATGGTTATGTAGAAGGTGTTTTTTTTTCTCGTTTATAATCAATGGAGAAAAGACCAATACTCTAAAATATACTTTTACAGACTATTGGATTTTAAAAACTAACAAACACATGTTCAAAGATCATTCATATATTATGTATTTTGCTATATCCTGATGTTACCTTCGTTTTCAATAATGTAGCGTATTTTTTTTTCATGTGTTCAAATTTTATTAACGGTAGTAAAGTATAGCGCATGCATTCACCGGTATCTTTCAAAGTTCCATTATTTAAATGAAAATGAATAGAAATAATACAGAGAGTATATATGCTTTTCAATTTGATCTTTTCAATAAATACATTTCATTAAAAATAACTTTGTATACCTCTCGAGAGGCCTGATATGAAGCGCAATTTGTGACTTTGCTGTAATGGTAAGACTATAATTTTCCATGCAGACATTTTGCTGAATGAAAAAAACGGCATATTATTTTTTTAAACTCTCCAAATTACAAGTTCTCAATCTTATAGTATCATAAAGCCTTGTATAGTACGTAGTTGTGTATAATATGCATTACTAAAGTTGTGTGTAAAATGCTTAAAAAAATTGTTATGCATTGTAATGAAGCTTCAAATGCAAATATGAGACTCCCTGTCAGGTTCTTAACGGCCAATGGTAATCAGAGGACCGTCACGACCTGTGGGCCTATTGTTTAAAACGGTTTTTTCTAATGATAAACCGGTTTGTTTGTTTAATCGAGTTAGCATCAGTTTATGATAAAGTTGGGGTTTATTATATAAATGAATAAGGAATCATCTTTTGGGTATAATGGGGTGATCATTATGGCCGTGGCATAATTCAATTCAATAAGGCTCGAAGGGCTTCATGGTTTATTTGATCACACCCCGACTGTAAATATCCATTTATCATATTCAAACTTAAGAATGATTCAAAACATATATCCATACAATTTTCAGCAATTGAATGATTAAATACTAGTTTATTGACATTTTTACCGTTATATTCATTTCCTATATATATATATATATATATATATATATATATATATATATATATATATATATATATATATATATATATATATATATATATATATATGACTTTTCAGTTGTTTTAACGAAAGAAATTCTGGTTGTCTGGCAAAAGATTTTATTAAGCAGCAGAACCTTTTCAGACTTAATAAATATTAAAGCTGAACATATCTCGTACATAGGCATTTTTCGCCTTATTTCGCATTCAACACCGCTATCCATACACTCCCTGTATACGCCGCAGACTTTTCTATTTCGCTCTTGATATCTCACGTGTGTGGACGTACATCTTGCCTCGCAAATTTTACGCACTTTTACAAGCCAATAAAAATACTATCATCAAATAAATCGGTTATTGCATAATTTGCAAACAAAATATGCACATACAATGAGAAATAAATGCATAAAGCCAAAGGACAACGAAAGGAATGCTACACGTCGGCCACGAGTCTCTGGTGTTCAATTGGGTGTAACGAAATCGAAGGGCTTTTGTACCTGTGAGACAGCGGCTACTTACGAGCGGTGTTCAACTATAACATAAATTTCAAGTTAAATTTTATTACTTAATCGAAGAATATCAAGCTTTTGTGAAAAGATTGTAACAGTTCAGCAAGTAAGAAATACTTAAGTTAATTCAATTCACACACCACAAACCTCTTTCTTTCAGCACGGCGATTCCAGAAATATACTATTCTTGGTTTCAAAAGATCTACCTAGTAAGGTGACACCGATATCATTTACTTTACAGGAAAAAGCAAGTATTAACAAGTTCATAGAATGCACTTGGATACCGGTGTTGTGGTGTATGATCGTATCTATAAAGTTTTTTTTTTTTTTACGAAAGCCTGTTAGTATCGTTTTTGTTACTGAAAAAAATACAAGCCGTATTTTAATAATTCGAAAAAATGTTATAATGCGAATAAAGGCATAATAGTGCCTTTTGATAAGGCGTTATAACGCCTTTCTAAAAAGGCATTATAATCTTTTTTTATCAAACTAAATTGCCTCAAGTTGTTTATAATTACGATTGTTTATTGATGGAATCATTTTTTTAAATTAAAAAAATCGGTATAAATTGAAGGTCACGGAGGGAGTAAATTAGTAACAGCAAGAACAGTAGGTTTCTAAAATCGGTGTTAACTGGTTGGTTATCATATTGACTGTTGAAATGAACATGAACATATAATGCATGAAAATTAATTCTTGAAATTTTTCTTTAAATAATATAATCAACTTTACTGTTAAATTATTGTAAAACATTGTGTTTTAACAACATGTATGAAATATATTTTTTAACTGATAACATAGAAATCAGTTTTTGGGAACTACCTTTGTAAATTACATGTAAATTCATACGTAGTGATAAGATTGTTGCATTTAGAGGCATTGAATGATCTCATAATTAATGGAAAAACACAGAAGAATATAAATATTTACAATTTAAAAGTTTTACAAATCCGAATTCTTAAATATTGATTGCCCTTTACTTACTGGATTAGTAAACATGGTTTTTGAGCACCCGACTCTTACCTAGAGACGCTACGTAAACCAAGTTTGAATATATGCATGTATGTTTCTTTCGTGAATGTTCTGTCATAATAAATCTTTGATCCATTTGCTAATTGTTTTATTTATTTCTTGCTAATTTAACAGAAACATCTGTGACTCTAAGAAAAAATCTATCGACAAAGGTAAATCTGATTCTAATTTGAGAATATGATGTACCTTGATATACGGGTATTAATCATAAAGTCATGTTTTTGGTCGAGTATTGGATGATACCTGGTCTGAAAGTAAATTGTATTTCCTGGCAGTCACTTTATTACGATGCAACAATTTGTCATACTGGTGACTTTAAAATATATAATTATTAATATAAAGGTTTTACAAGAATGTAATTATGAAAACAACCTCTTTGTAGCAAAGTACGTGTAAATATTTGACTTTGACAAGGTTTAAGATATACACTTTATTTGACTGATCAGAATCAATTATTTTTGTTTAGGTCTTGTCGTATATGTTTGAAAATTATCACGATTATATGGCTGCCATTGCTTAGGGAAAACCATCTTTTTTAAATCAACTTATATTGCATGCGAAAAGTTTTTTAAACATTCTGCAAGATCATTATCGACGCAAATAATTCTTACTACGAAGTTTCTTTTGAATTATTTCATCCGCGAAAAACCTTTCATCACTGGTTGATTGCGAAATGTAGTCGTGCTGGTTAAAAAAAATGGCAGTATTGTTAATTTACGTGTATAGCCTGTCAACGGCATACACATTAGACGAGAATGTCATTAATACGCGACATTTTCAAATAATATTTTGTGAGTTACATTCTCGTCTAAATTTTTGGAGAAACACGTTGAACTTTACATTGACATATGCCTAAATTTTATTTTTTTCACTTTTATATTTAGATCAAACTAGTGGTTGCTCTTGGTTATTAGTATTAATTATAAACAGTCATGTACATCGTTTTTCCGTGATGCCAGAATTCACCTATGATAGCCAGATCTAGAAGAACTACCAAAGATTCTGAGGTACATATACCCCTAATCGGAATATTTCCTGTATCTGTTTATTCTACATTGTATTTACAGTTGTATCCTCGTACTCTCTTGAATTAATTTTCTTCTAGAAAGTTAAGTTTCTTGTAACTATAAAACAATTGCCATTTTCTCCTTTAATGTTATTATATTAATTGTTTATAACACCACCATCGACTGCTTCATATAACATTTCTTATTTTTCCTCCTCATTTTTCGCATAAAGTGCATCTCCATACCATATATATATATATATATATATATATATATATATATATATATATATATATATATATATATATATATAAATGATCGTTTCATGAGGCTCTTTTCGGCAAAGACGTTCAAAGACGTTCATCTGTTACAGTTACAGTAAAACAGCGGGGGGTTTAAACGTGTGTACGTCCAGCTCTACAAGCACAGGCCTACATGTATATACAGCTAGCGACTATGCTATCGATCGGTTACCCGAGTCTTGGAATGCATCTAAATATAGAGAGGAGCACAATTTTGAAACAAATAACCAAAATAAAGTCAAAGAGGTTTATTTTTATGAAATGGAAGAGTATACATCATTTAAACATTTGGGACTTTTATGGTGAATCATTTTCACGCGCTGCATGTATCAGTTAGTGCATAACAAGAACCCCCTCTCATAACTTCTTGCACGTGCACACTCCCACGGAAAATGGGCCTATCCGGCTAAAATTGTTTCTGCAAAAACTGACTATATATTACAAGAACATTACGTTCAATACTACGGATGGAATCACAATTATTTTTTCAACAAGACCCACAACTTTAAAAAATACATCTAATAACAAATAATTAACAGGTGGAAAACTAAAAAGGAAAATACGTGGATTTTTTAGAGAGGGCGTTAACTTGTGCCCGATCCTTTTGTTTATACCGTCTTTACAATAAAATATGTTCAAACCAAACCAACCAGCCAGTCTTTGAGACATTGTCAGTCATCGTTAAAGCTGAACCCATCCGACAAAAGGAGTTAAGTTTTACTAAAAGGGGAATACTAGTAATTTAAAACGGGCTGGGGATTTTCATAAGTAAAATATATCACGACCACACCACGCAGCGTGTTTTAGACCTGAACATTTCAAAAGTATTGGCGAACGAACGAGCAAAATATTTAGGTTCAAAGTTAGCGTCTAGAAGGAGAAAAAATTAATAAAAAATCAGAATCAGAATTTTTCAGAAAAATAGTAAGGTTTTCCGTTCGGAAACGGAAGACCGTAATGAGGGCTGTGGAGCACAAAATCCAGAAGAAACATTTATGAATTTTATTCATGTCAATGTAAATTTAAGTTCCATAAAATAATTTGCCTTGTCCCTCAACTGTTTTTTCTTTGCAATAATATATGTAAACAAAAAAACGTACAGTTAATTTCAGTTACATTTGGTATTTATTGATGACATTAGTATTTTTAAACACTAATGTACAAGGTGAAGGGGGGACAAAATATTCATCGAATTGACTCTAGACAAGGGATAATTGAAAGTCCCTAGCATCTCAAGACCAATTATGGAGGCATTCTAATTGTATAATTAAGCCATACAATCTAATAATACATTGAATTTTTGCCCACCAAGGGACTTCTTTCATGGTGAAACTATCAAAAAATGATTGTCATATAACATAATAAAAAAGACATGTACTAACAATAATACACGCAACATCATACGAAAGCGTTGCAGTTCAGATCATAAACAATATAACTAACATCCAAAACAAGCTAAATCACTCCTAAATGTCTGCATAGTCATATCATAAATTAATACTAATAGTTATTATTACATTACCAGCAATACACCAATTTTATAGAACATTACTGAGGTAATGGTAGCGTATATCATCTGAAAAAAAATATTCAAAATGATGAAATGACTTGAAATATGAATAGCAGACATGATCTGATTAATAATTCCATAGTTCTAAATCTCTGTGTGTATCATGTGCTCAGCAAACAAAAAATAGTAAGACCCCAATGGCGGTTCAAAGTTTGACAAAGAAATATAGGGAAAATGTTTTAAAATATTCTTCTCAAGAACTATAACGCAACGATTTGCGAGATTACTTCGCAAGCATCATCAGGTAATGTAGATTCAAAGGGTAAAACCGTGACCCCCATCTCTACTGAAATCCCAGGCCGGGTCAATGTATTTAGGAAAAATGGTTGAAAATCTTCCTCATAAGAACTACAATGCTACAGTTTGCGAGATTTGTGAGATATACGATCTTCCACAGATATTGTAGACACTAAATTAATACAAATATGACCTCAGACTAATAACTGAACCGCAAGAGGAACTAAAATTCCAAGAAAGAAATATAAAGAGGGAATTTTAAAAATATTCCTTTCAAGAACTACAAAATTACAAATTTGAAATAACTATGTAAACACTTTCAAATGATATAGATTTTAAATGTTTAAAATTGTGACCACCGTATTTATCATAAGGTCCAAGGAGGAATTCAAAGTTAAAGTTCAAATTCATAGGAAAACTGTATAAAATATTCTTCACACGAAGTGCAATGCTACAACTCCTGACATTACTATGCAGGTATCCTCAGATAATGTAAATAAGACCCCCCTCCCCGACCAATGTACTGAGTCCTTAAGAGGGGTTCAAAGTTCCACTGGGAAATGTTTTAAAATCGTGACATTACTATGCAAGTATCCTGAGATAGTGTAACTAAGACCCCTTAAGCAATATACTTGGGCCCCAAGAGGGATTCACAATTCAACAGAGAAAATGTTAAAAAAAAACCTTCTCAAGAAATGGAATGCTATTTTTATTTATTTTATTATGTCAACATTCTCATGTCTTCATATCCTTAAATCTAGGTTACGGTAATCTTTTTCACTTTTTATAAAAATAAGTGGTATATTTTACAGTTTTGTTATCTTTGATTTGATACGACATAGGATAATAAGATTTGTGAGATGATACATCTTACGATATGATGTTTAAAATTTAAAAAGTATGTGTTGTTTCATGTAATGTTAAATCTTGTAGTATATGCAAATCTCTTTTAGTTTCACAATATTTTTAAAAAATTCATATTTCAAAATTTCAAAATAGAATGGTATATAAACTGTTGTTCACGTGAGTGATGTGTCCTCTTATTAATTGGTCTGCATATGTTAAGAAAAAATCATTATCACATAAATCGGCCAAATACTGGGACAGTCCTAAAGCTACTAAACAGATCTCATAACAAAAAAGGAGTTTTACGTCGACTACTTGAGTAAACCTTTGAAAAATGAATTTGTTTTAGTACTATCAAAAGAAATCAGAATCTTTTCCTTCATATGTTTTGTCCTGGACTGTACTTTCAAAAGAGTCGCCTTGCTTAAGCGAATCATGAAATAGTGTTATATTTAAAGAAGAAAAGTTGGGGTTTTTTGGTAAAAGAGAGAGCTGACAGAGACCCAAACCGATTAGATAGTTTTTCTGTGTTAATTCTTCGTGAAGTAAATGTTGGCAAAGAAACAATAAGCTTCGGGGGCAGTTTTCTGAATTCTGCATTCCTAGATTTGTACGAAGAAAGAAGATAAACATAATTGGAATCTAGTATTTTCTTCATTTTTGCAAACTAAAACGCTTTGTTTTATTTCATTTTCTTGTTTTGTTAGGACACTTGAGTGTTCAGATTCCATTTCTTGAATATCAAATTTCAGTTTCCTGATAATGTTGACTATTTCACGGTGCCAATCCTGTCCCCTTTTATCAAGAACCGATCTCAATTTCTCAATGTGTCTATTCAAATCAGCTCTCTGGACTGGGAAATTTGATACAATTTGCTGATATTTAGGATAAATAATTTTTCTTAATTCCTCTAAATCTGCTTTTAAAGCTTTGTGTTTGCCATCCATAAATTTCAACTCGTCATCAACATCGTGAGCTTATGTTTCTTGGAAGAAACACATTGTACACAAACAGGAATGTTACATTGTTCACAATGAAGTTCACACAGTTTTGTTCTGGACATTTTCGATAACTATAGGTATAAATCGACTTCCGATGTTTAATTAGCACCATTAAATGAAACTTGGATTCATCTACAAGATGTTCTCCAGCACAGTTCTTGCAAAGATTGAATTGTCAGATGTCACAGTATAATTGAGGAACAAGTGTATCACACAAATAACATCGTATGACATCTTGGAGGCTGTTTAGATCTAGAGGGTCCATGATTCAGAAACCTTTTTTTACAACTTGCTTCTTATATAAGGGACTTGAATCTAAAGAAAAATAGAACACGATTGTCAACATTGCATTAGAATTTCACAATGTATTTGTTATGGATAACATTTTCAAACTTTACAATCAGATGAGTTTTTGGAGAAATATAGAACATAAACAAATAAGCGCCACAGAATCAAATCCTCACATCATATTACTAGTATTCTTATATAAATTTCACATTTCACATCATAAATAATTAAGTTTTATATTACCTACTTTTCAATAATCCGAAATTCCATTTACAGTTTTCACTCTGTGTCTTCTTTAGTACCTGTTTTAAGATCACATCGTTGATTTAAGATGCACTGTTTATGGAACAAGAACGCAGAAAAAGGTGTGAAGTTTCTTTTTATTGGTGACGTTAATTATTCTAATGACAATTCTAGTAATTTGGTCGATCATTCATTTGTTTATAATTGACTATATTTTCACTATTCTTTAAACCAAAACTCTTATTGCACGTTAAAAAGATCACATTTAATCGTATAAAAAAATAAAAATAGATTTTTATTAGAGACAGAATTTTAGTTTTAAAATAATGCATCAGAACATTTTTAAAATATTAGCATGTTTCTAGAACACAGCAGGCTAAGTCAATTGGTTTCGCTAATTGTCCACGGTTTTTCGGTCAATTGCAACCTGGAGGGATATTCTGGTCGTCTGATCGTTAGCTTCATTCCTCAGACATCGACCGAATAAAGGTAACTCAATAAAATAATCATTTATTTGGTCAAAGTTCTGATATACCGAAAGTTCCGTGCGTTTATCCGCCGTTCCTATACAAATTCTTTGTGACGTTTTTACTTCACCTGCCTTTGTATTAGGGGATCTACTGCAAATTATTACGCACTGAAAGTAGAATGTAGCTCGTTTAAAGCGTCCATTGTGATATCATGCTGCAGAATAACAAAATACATGTTAACGTTAACACATGTATTTTACCTTTTTATGACAGCAGTGGCACAGTTTTCTTTCTTTTCAAAGGATGACTGCATTACAGGACTTTTAAAAATTGAGACAAAATAAATGTTAAAAATGGGTATACATGTATGTCTTTTAATTGTAGGAATTGCTTATGTCTTAACTGCAACTTTATGCATTTATATCATTTTTAAAAGTTCATATTTACAAAGAGCGAAGTCGTTTTCAGAGGTAGGGGTTATTACATTTTCTTGAATCTCCTTAGGATGAGGACGCCCACTTTCTTACAGACTTAATACATAATTAGCGCATGTTTGTCTATTGTTCTCCTTTTGTTCTCCTTTTTAATGGTAGTTGTATATATATATATATATATATATATATATATATATATATATATATATATATATATATATATATATATATATATATATATATATATATTAGCTTATGTTAAAAGGAGATCAATAGGCAAACATGCGCTCATGCTTGGTTAAGCAGACAAAACACTGTTTCTTCTTGCGTTCGCGTTCTCTTTTGTAGACAGTATACTTTGACCTATTGAATATTATAATTCACCACGTGATTTCTAACTCCAGGTAACTGTGTGAATACAAGACGCCCGTTATGTGACGTGTAAGGTAGCATGCATTCTGCTAGGCGGTATTATGTGTCCCTACCTATTTCAATTCATTCAAGTCGAGTGATGTTTATTTCATTTCTGAGATTTCTTTATGAGATAATCGGTTCTGTGCTTTACTGATTAATATACTTGTTAAATCTTTTCAATCACATTATGTTGACGTCGATCATCAATGGCTACTTGTGCTGGCTGATATAATATGATTCTTTTTAATTGCAACAAGGAGAGAGAGAGAGAGAGAGAGAGAGAGAGAGAGAGAGAGAGATAGAGAGAGAGAGAGAATGTTTAGTTATAGTACCGCTATTGTAATCTTAGACCACTCATTACAATATTACATCAACCCTCCATGCATATATATGAGTCCGATCATCAACCAAGGGCAGATAGGTCTAAAAGCAAGATATCTGCAGAGCCGTGAGGGTAAAAAAAATTTTTTTTCATTGCAATGCTGTTTAAAACTTATTATGACAATAAACTTTGATTGGAAATTGACCAAACTACATAACAAATGACTTGAAGGAAAATTGAGCGAAAAATAAACGTAACAATAGTGACCGAAAAAGGGCCCAATCTACGGCGGTAAGTGCAGTCATCCTTAATATACCAATGCTCTCTAGGTTTTATAACTTAATCGAAGGAAATATAACAAAGACCTTTCTAGCTTTTGTATTAGATATATGTTAACAGTTTATATGAAAATCCTATATTTAACAAATCTACAAAATACAAACCTCTTGCGATTCCAGGTAAACTTTTCTTGGCCTAGAAAGATTTATCTAATTAAACCGACATTAATTTACATGACAGAAAAAAGTGTTTAAATCATATATGGATATAACAGACGGGATTTTAATTCCGGTGTTGTAGAGTGTGCTCGTCTCTTCGTAACGTTTTTCACTAAAGATATCAATAAGTGCAAAAAGGTTTAGGATATTGCCTAAAATATCTTAAATTTTTTTTAATTGCTTTGGATTGGATAATAAGAATGTTATTTTCAGTAAAATTAAAATCGTGCAGATCTAATTTAATCTCTTAAAGCTGGTGTTATCATCAGATAAACCGGTTTATGTATTTTTTTCTGCAATGATTGCTACCTTCATTACCCGCATGAATCATCAACGAAAGCATTTTATTGTTTATATTTTCATCTTTCTTTTAACAAATTAATGAATTGATTGTAAAAAGTAAATTTAATTAGCTAAATTACTGTTAATGTACATGAGTACGTCAGATAAAAGAAACAGCCAAATCGTCTTATATAGGAATTTGAGTCTGACATAATCATGATAATTTCATGCAGTCCGTGATTTTGCTTAGGTCGCTGTAGGTTTTGACCAATCGATAAACGGGACGTGTATATTTCAGTCCTGTCAATTTCCGTTCAGTTTCAGTCGCTGTTTGTTTCGACCAATCGATAAACGGGGGTGTCTATATCAGTCCTGTTAGTTTCTATGAATTCAGTAAAGTTTCCGTAAGAAAAAGAGGGAATCATACTCGGTAGATGTAAATATATTCATATACGATTAGAGTATGATCAATCACAAATAATCCACGCATAACAATATAAAGACAAAATTAAAAAAAGAAACTAATTAAAGTTGCTTGGTCCGATTTTATATCAAATTTTGGGTACGCTTTTAAACGATGGCTATGTTAAGTATGTGTATAATAATAGACATTGCTGTAATTTTCCCGGTCAATTAAGCCAAATTTCAATGAAAAAAAATTATGTACAAAATTTGTTAACAAAACAAGCGACAAATAAAAGGAGTCGCGTTATTTCGCCTCATGTTAAAATTCGTCCCTGACGTATAGACCGGTATGGTTGTATTACGGCTTCGACATCGCATAACAAAGGTCATAATGTTCAGGTAAATTAAAAAAACATGTGTACATTTTGTTCGCTTATATTTCTTAAGTTTGCTTTGTTTACAATCGATGCACAACATGCGGGTTGAAAAAACACAATTATCCGGGGGACGAAACCAAACGGTTCCCTTTTCTAAACATTCCCGTGATGCATTTTGGTTTGTTTTTTCGTTTGCCCAAAAAGAAATTATTTTATTTACTTTAACTATTTCTAACTTTGAAAGTAGACCGATTCTGCTGGTGTAAATAGGAGAAAGTCCATAACGTTCAAAGATAATTGGTTTGTATGGAAAATTATTTGATCCTGTAAAAACCAAAAAATCGGACCAAGCAGCTTCAAGAAATAAACAACGTTATTTAGTAAACATGGCGTTATGAATAGCAATTGCTCTGCTGGCATATTTTATGATGAGCGATAGTGCATCCTTGAAAATATTCTAGCAGAGCAGTTGCTATTCATAACGTTATGCTCACTAAATAATTGTTGTTTATTACTTATATTCGAATTTTACCACTTGCAAATTACCTGTATTAGCCTAGACCTTGACATTTAGCCATTGCATAAAAAATAAACGTTCAGACTATCACATCCCATAGATTTGTTAACAGAATAAGATATATGTTATAACAGTAATTCCATTAAAATGTTAATATAATACATTTTTTAAATACACCAATTTTTAGGGAGTTGGAGAAAAACACATGTATCGTATAGTGGTATAAACTCTTACATATATTATGAACTATAACGTCGTGGAAAAGTCTATGACGGTACACCTTTATGACGTTATAGTACGCCAACAGTAAGGTACATAAATCATGGTATAGTTATGAAGAGTTATCTTCAAATGTACATTGAATTTTGTACAGGTAAATATAAAAATCAAACTCTTTCGGGGTTTTTTCGGTACAATTTTATCATACAACAATAAAAAACATTTGTAATTGATTAAAAATAAATATGAATAAAACTAAAATACCTTGTATTTTATTTTAAACTTTAGATAATTTATATAAACCCTACATATTTTTGTTATTAGAAATATTCACTATATATACGATTTAAAATCATAAAACAATTGTTGAGAATTCGCTATCTGAAAGTTTGTGAGACAAATGCGGATGCAGTTAGAGCAATTGCGTTTATAGATTTTTTTTTACATTTTCCAGTGACTCTGTCTGTGATAACACTACGAATCGATTTTGTACTATACAACCCAATAAATTCAAAAGACGTATTGTTGTGGACACAAGCCGTTTTGCATAATAATATTATAATATTTAATCGTACAGCTGCTGAAAATTATATAAATATAAGTAATAAGGAATCATTCTTTGAATATTATGAGATGATAATTTTGGTCGGGGCGTGATCAAATCTATACTTATAAATTGAGGCTTTTTGCCAATAAACTAAAAAATGCCAGCACAGGAGTAACTGCTTACACATTTGGTATTTCAACACGTGTTATATGATGTCCGTAAGCTATAGTTGAACTTTACCTGATATGTAATTATTGTAAAATTAATTAAAAACCTACTTTCATTTTCGATAAACAAGCCCGAAATAGCAAAAATGAGAGTGAGGTGGTGGACACGCTTTGGCGGATCCAAGTCAGTTGGCGTTAGCATCGAAATATATACTTGCAATGCAATAATATTGAATTTCGTAAACAGTGAATATATTTACTAGAAACATATTTAGATAACATGTAGAAGTTAAGATTTGAAAAAATGAAATAAGGCAATTTGTTTCTTGAATGCGCGATTTTAGTTTTGATCAATAGAAGCTACCGAAACGCGACTTCTCGCGAGAATCGAATAGAACATTCCAGAACGGGGTAACCAAGAACGCGGTTTGACTAATCAACGCTATGGTGAAAAGTGCAGGAAGGGTTCATCATGCATCGCATGCAGATAGCCATACCTTGAATGGGACATAAATAAAATGAAACAAATTGATGCGATTTTAATTTTGATCTTCCAGAATGGGTCGCCCAGGAACGAAGTTTGACTAATTTACAGCATGGCGGAAAGTGTAGGGCGAGTTAACCATTGGGCAGAATGATACTTTAGATTTGTCAACTTTTGTTTAAAATATGCAAATAAATATGCATACACTGGCAGTTTTTAATTTCATACATTTTTATACCACGACAGATTATTGGTAAACATTTAATTTGTAAACAATGAACAGGTTGTGTTCTAAGTCTACAACAATAATAATGTATACATTAAACGGGGGAGTTAATGGGGGGGGGGGTAACCACACTTCCCAAATGTGTGAATTTTTTTAAAACGGATTTTATCTGAAATTCTTATTTGGGACAGTGATAAAGATTATAGTGAAATTTGACCTAAAGAATAAAATTTATAGATACGGCGTCCTATACATACGCATTCAGTGGTTTAAAAAAGTTTAATTGATACCATTTTCTACTCAGCTGCAACAAGAAGAATTCAAGCCACGTACATGTATATATCATTTAATTCAGTTAAGATTTTTCATCCCTGGTCGCTTCTCTAATTATCCAGCCATGAAGTTGGGTTTTATTAATTTTAAAGAAAAGGTTAAGATAGCAATTAAGATAAAATTCGGACATAGTATATACGAAAATGAAAAAAAAAATATATGGTTCAACATTTTAGCATTGTGTCATTTATTGTGTATGGTGTTATTTCCCGCGCTTGCGGGATATCATCTAGATAATTTTGGTCGGAGCGTGATCAAATCTATCATAAAGCCCTTCGGGCTTTATTGGATTTGATCACGCCCCGACCGATATTATCATCTCATAATACTCAAAGAATGATTCCTTATTCCTTAAATAAATGCAGCTCCTCGGTGTGGATTTGTAGTGAGAAAGTACAATAAACATGCAAATATATACTCATGTGTATTTAAATCGTTTAAAGACAGTTATCGTTATCATGAATTATCATAGAATTTATAGATGTTTTTATATTTAAAACAGAATTCAGAACAATATAAAATATAACAATGTCTGCTCATGATTGGTAACCATTAAAGAATTGGAAATAACACTTAAATGTAGATTATCCTTTATTCATTTGATAAGTAAACATAGTTTTTTAGCACCCGACTATTAGTACCAATTTATCTAGAGACACTATGTACATGTAAACCAAGTTTGACTTTTTACTCAAATATTGTACATATTTTGAATGGAGATTAATTACAAAACAATGTTTGTCCTAGTTGCCAGTTATAAATGTTATATTGACCAGGTTTAAGATATACATCTCATTTTAGGGATCAGAGTCGAAGATTTTAAAACATTCTATTAGAATATTTTTTTACAATTATGTTTCAAAATTTATTGGGCTGATTTGCTAACGTGATACCCGTCTACTAAAAAAAACTTTATTTGCATGCGATAAAAATATTCGTGGTTCGCAAGATCATCATAGGCGCAATTTATTCCTACAATCCAATTCATGTTTATTTTAGATAATTTTATTATCAAAATAAGTCACTTTGAACCATTGCATACCATTTACATACTGGTAGATTACCACATAAGTCTCCATGAAGTGGTTTATAGATTTTAAAGTATGTCCTTTTAGCGTCATACTAATCAATACACTCAATCTTGAACAAAAAATGTTTTGTCTAAATCTGTATAAAAGTCATTTAAAAGTTTATTTCGGTACATAATCAGTTTGTGAACTGTCACAGGATAATAACTGGTCAGTTTATTTTTAAAATGCTCCAGCGAAGTGTAGATACTTAAAAGATTGCAATGAAATTAATTATACTTGTTTCTAATCGGATGCAAAATTTGACTTAGAGTACCGACAGGAGGTCTGTGTCCACTTCTTAAAATTTCTCTTTTTTGGGTCAGCTCTGCATCCGCTCGGGCTTGATCTGAGTTTACATGTGATTTACGTTACGCACTGTGAAGCTTGTCCATCTTTTATTCCAACCGTCTAAAAGCCTCGCCACGAATATTGTATCACAATAAACGCGTGCAGACGGTTTAGTCATTCAGGACCGATCGTACAGTAAGCACATACATTCATTTTTTAACGACTAAATAAAGAACGTCGATAGAAATAAATCGAATTTCGCCCTCTATACGGCAAATGATTTTTTCTCTGAACAAACATGGCTACAAAAAACTCCGTGAAACAATAAGGAGAGGAAAGTAAGACGAAAGGTGCGATTAATGATCGAAATCAGCAAAATGGTAAACACCCTCGAACAAAACTAACTCAGAACAATTATAATTTACAGAATATTTGCTAGATATTTGAGTATTTTTAACAATTAAAAAATATATTTTAAAAGTTCAATTAAGAGGGTGTATTAATCATTATTATTTATATTCTAAATGTTTATAAAATTATTTTGCATACACCGTACAGTTAGAAAAAGTTTAGTTAAACACACATTTACGTATTTTCTTCAGAACTTATGCTTAACAAGACACAGGAATATACAAAAAGCTCGATGCACTTGTACATATTCAAATGTATTGGACATTCATACATATATACATATTATTTTTAATATTTATCTATAAACCTCTACATTCATATATAAAATACTAAATTTTACTGAAAAAATAATGTACATGTACATGCTTATGTTATCTTTGTCGTTGAGCCATCGTCAAAATATATTCGCAAAACACGTTACTTTCGAGTTGCAGCAAAATACGTATTGTAAAAGTTGCAAATATTGAAATCAACAAATAACAAATAATGTCATAGGATTTTATCCTCTTATTAAAACGGCAATAAATAGTTAGATTTGTTGATGTAATAGTCAGTTGGAAGGAGCTGACTCTATCTGTTCAGATGTTGATTGATACCTGATTATCCACCACAACTTCGCAGTCCTTAGGATGTGTTATTTATCCTTATTTTACCAATGAGTTCGATGTCACCAGATAATAAGAGATGCTCTTGTCATTAAATTAAGTACAGACGTGTTCATTGTTTTCCTTGGGAGCCCGAATTACCCACATCATTCAGTCGTTGATGTTGAGATTAAACAATTGCATGTTTTCCCAGTGGAACATCTCATTTCTTCTTCAGAGCTTCAGAAGTTCATCATCGTCATCATCTTCATAATGTCTGAGTATTTCTGAGTAAGGAATGTTGGTTTCAGGGGCCTTTAATGTATAGGAGCGTGCTTCTGTTGTAATGGAGAGTGCTGACAGAGAACCAAACTGTTGAAATAAATGCTTTTTGTCGATTCTTTGAAAAGATAAGCTTGGTAAATAAACAATGAGTTTGGGAGGCAGTCTTCTAAATTCTGCATTTCTGGATTTGTACTTTGAAAGAAGACAAGCATCATTCGTGTCCAGTAATTCTTTAAGTTTAACAATGCTCTGTGTAATTTCTGAAAGGGTGTGGTTTATCTTATCCTCTTCTTTTTTGAGAAAAGTCAGATGATTGAGTTCTGTATTTTCAATATCAGTTTTCAGCTTACTGATAACGTCGTCTATTTCTCTGTGCCAGTCATCTCCCCGTTTATTGAGAGTTGTTATCAATCGTTCGGTGTTTCGTTTTAAATCGGCCTTTTGAACTGAAATAGTTGACGCAATCTCTTGGTATTTGGGATAAATTGTTTTTCCTAACTCTTCTAAATCTGCTTGTAAGGCTTTTTTCTTTCTCTCAACAAATTTTGAAATATCTACTGCATCGTGAGCCTTATGTGTCTTGGAAAAAACGCATTGAACACAAATAGGAATGTCACATTGTTCACAATGGAGTTCGCACTGTTTTGAAGTATGCTCTGAGCATATAGAATAGCATAAAATCGACTGTCGATGTTTGACAGGTACCACTATGTGAAGTTTAGATTCATCTAATATATGGTCCCCCACACAGGTCTTACAGAGGTTAATGTGGCAAATGTCACAGTAAAGTAGGGGAACAGGTGTTTCACACAGGTTACAACGTACGACATCTTGGGCGCTGTTACAGGGGTCCATGGTTTTGAAACCTAATCTATTTGCAAACAAGGTGTCAAATCTGAAGAAAAAAAGCTCACAAGATTGAACACTGTATCATTGTATGCACTTTATATCATTATATTTTTAACTTTGACACAAAGCTATTAAATCATTTTTAAGGATATATTTTACTCTTTATTCACATCGACATTATACTACATATACTTAAAAAATTGTCTTCATTTAAAAAAAAACATTCTATACACAAAATTCACAAACCGTTATATTTAAAGTCCAGAACTACAGACCCTCAATAATACAACATGGCGTCTGTAAATATCTTCTCTTTCTTGTTCTTGGCACCTGTTTGAGATCACGTGGTTTGTCTAAGATAAAAAAAAGTTTTATAGAACAAGAGTGCGTGCAGGTAATAGCAAAAGATTGCATGAGCGGTTTTTTTTAGTATTCTACTGATAGTTATGATAATGGTGCTGATCATTCATTTGAGATTTATGATTTAGTTTAGTTTATTTTTTCTTTAGTTTATTTTTTCTTTAGATGGCTTGCCAGATTAAAAAAAAAATTATAGTATAAATACACAGTGATATATATATATATATATATATATATATATATATATATATATATATATATATATATATATATATATATTATATATATATATATATATATATATATATATATATATATATATATATATATATATATATATATACAGTACCGTCAACGCGGATCCCGTATTTAACCGCGCTCCCCCCGCGGTTAATTAATTCTTTCCGCGTTACACCATCGCGGTGTATTCATCGCGGTCCTCGCTGCAGCCATGTTTAAACCGCGGCGGTGTGACCTACCGTTGAACGATTTAATTTTACCTGTACGCCATTAGACAATAAGACGGCCACCTAACATTAAGAATCATTCCTTACTGACCATGTCTGATGTATTGCCTCATTTCACATTAAATGATTACATATTAAATGCACGTTTTGAAAACTCCTTATCAGTTATTTTAGAGAAATTTTAATTAAAGAATCATCTGCACCCGTTACAATTTTCATGTAAATGTGGATAAAGCTATTATTTCTACATGTAGGATAAGATAAAAAGTAAAATAAAAACTACCGGTTTTTTTTTAATGATTCTAAACATTTCAGACTATAAATATTTTTAATCCATATCAATTTGTAGCATGTTTTACGGCACTGTCTCTCGATGCTCAAGACAGTTAACCTAGTCCGTTACAAGCACATGCTACCCGGTGAATGTTTACCTTACGATCAACGGCATAAAATGAAAATGTTACTCTACACTTAAAATACTACAAGGTATTGATATCATTTTATGTGTGTTGAATATGAATCTACTACACATATGTTGTACATATCAGTTGCGAATAACGTTTCTCGTAACCCCCACCCCCCCACCCTTATCTACATTGTTTTATGACTGTCAAAGTAAACTGAATTTGACTTTTGTCCCAATTGTTTTACACAAAGGTGTGAAACAATCACACAGACAGGAAATCACTCAACGCTTGAACGCACATAATACACAGGTATGAGACAGGTGGATAATCCGTGTAACGAATGACCATCAGGAATTTTACCCCCCCCCCCTCTCTCTCTCTCTCTCTCTCTCTCTCTCTCTCTCTCTCTCTCTCTCTCTCTCATAACGATCATAAAAAGAGAATATCTGGATCGACGACACTCATAAACAAGAAACCCCTTCTGTAAGATAGAAAAGGGATGGTGTTTTACGGTTAGACGAAGTAGTTCGCAATTTAGAGGTTTTCTTTTGTCTTGAAGAGGTGTGAAAACCCCCAGGGCATGCCGTTTTTTCTACCCTGAGTTTGCTAATCATTATACACAGGAAATAATCGCGACTTAAACTTACTTAATATACACAAGAAAGGAAATGTGTTCATAAATAGTTTGCATTTCTTTTTAAAAAGTAATTCGAGTTGTATGCATTTAATAACATGTACAGTTACCATGTTTTGTGATGCAAAATAATACCTCTTTCCATTTCTTGTAAAGAATAGTAACACTTTAGTATCGAGTTAAATACAGCAGTTATATACCAAGCTTATAAGGTTTAAATAAGAGAACAACACTGGTCTAATTATTTTAATATTATCTACCTAACTCTGATGTCAACCTGAAAAATATCCTCGCGACCTTAAATTGCCATAAACCGCTTCGCGAATATTCTAACATGATTAGCGGTTAGCGCGCTGTTTTCCAGACCGTGTATTATACATGTATCACTTTCACAGAAAACCTTGCCCATGAACAAGTAGATTAAAATTTTAAAATACATACAAAATACGAATATAATTAATATACTACCTGTGAATGTGTACTTTCTGTTTTCTAAAATACAATTGCAAACTGGCTGAAAGTTTGTTGAAACTCGATCGGACGGAAATATTTCAATAATTTGATTTACCCGGTATGCAGTTTGCATTGATAAAACAGAAGGGTTTCAATACTTCCTCACAATTTAACAAATTAAGGAAAAAAATAAAATACAACTGGCAAACATATAATTTTTCAAATAGGCTGCCTCAATTTTAATAATTTGTAAAAATACACCGTCAAGTTACAAAAACAAAAGTTTCAATACTTCCTCACAATTTAATAAATTAAGGGAAAATAATAAAATACAACTGGCAAACAAATAACTTTTTGAATAGGTTACGTAAATTTTAATAGTTTGTAAATATACACCGTCAAGTTACAAAAAGAAAACTTTGAATACTTCCTCACAATTTAATAAATTAAGGGAAAAAAATACAACTGGCAAACATATAAATTTTCGAATAGGCTACGTCAATTAAAATAGTTTTTAAACTATTTGTCAAGTTACTAAATGAAATAGCATCGATGAAAGATTTTAAACACACGTTATATAAATTTTTTAAAACAATTTGAAAATATATCGTCTGTAGTCTTAAATACTTCCATTAATAATATGATATAATTATACAGTTACTTGTAGCTGTCAATTACTTTTTAGTCAAGGGAGATAACTCGCGTTTCAGTCCAATACTTTTCCTCACCTGTATTTGATCGTCAAGACCGCGGCGGTGTTGATTTGCTGAACGACCCTACCGCGGGGGTACGCGGTTTTACCTGAGACACCTGTCGTAAACCGCGTTGCAATTTGGACCGCGGGGGTGCGCGGAAAATACGGGATCCGCGTTGACGGTACTGTATGTGTGTGTGTGTGTGTGTGTGTGTGTGCGTGCGTGCGTGCGTGCGTGCGTGCGTGCCAAGAAAGTTCCTTAAAATATTATTTACAAGTGCACTTTGAAATGTTTCAATTAATTACCACCCACCTGTATTTTTGCTTGAAGTCAGATACGGTCGACCTATCCGAAAACATTTTTATACCCAATTTTCATCGGTTTGATATTAATTAAATGTGACTGTTCCTTGACCACCGAATTTAATGTAATCTGGCTATTAAGTTTTAGGTTGAACTAAGAACTTTCCGGTCGTTTGAACATGTGACATGTAATATAACAGCAGATACATATAACCATTCTTGTTTTGCGCATCACTTCAAATTCATAATCATGAATATTGTTTTTGAGTCAACTATTATCACCTTTATCGAAGAACATATAACGAAATCTTTCCAGCTTTTGTTTACAATTTTTAACGATTTTATTAGTATGAAAAATGTGTATTCATAGTACAAACCACTTTTAGATTTTTGATTTCAGTTATACATGTAATTCTCCTTGTCCAGATAAATACAAGATAAAACCTGTAGTGATTTACATGTCATAAAAAAAACAAGATTTTGCATGTGTAGTTTAAGCGATAAAGGATGCCACTGTTGTAGAGTATGCTCGTCTCTCTAAGACTTTTTTACAGAAATAATAAAAACTATGGGTTGATTGATAAAAAGGATATTTAGGTAATACAAAACCGTATTTGTCAATGATTGTTCTTCCTTCATATTTAACCACTTTATATTTGCAAATAAATAAGGTTCCTAATGATGAACTCCTTATACAGTGAAAATGATATAATAAGAAGTCATCTGGGTGATATGCCTTTTCCTCCACAATATTGTGACATAATCTCTCAATAACCTCAATGTACGGCATGTGCTTGAAAACATTTCGTTGATATGTATTCACATTTCAATGATTATTTGAAATGCCCTAAACATGACAAAAAAATCTTTCAACTCCATTGCAACACTGTTTTGTTTCTATTTGTGTAAAATGCGTTTCTTGGGAAATTATAATTATTAATACGCTGACATTGAATTTGTGTTTTTCAATTTTAGAAAACTTTAGGATGTTTTCTTTTGTAATTTAAGACATCAAATGCTATTGTTAATTACTTATCTGCAATTTACCGGAAGTGATGCGTAATTGTTATAAGGGGGAGATAACTCTTTTAAGAAATGATAAATCTAGTTTTTGGAAAGACGGAATACAAATCTAAAAATGCGAATCTAACTCCTGGGCAAATAAACTAAAAGGGGGTCCTACTTTTAAAATTTATCTTGCAAAATGACCCCTGGGTTAATATTCAACGATGAAAAATTATCCCCGGGTCAATTTTCAACCCGGGTCCATATTCTTCTATACACAGGCTGTATTTATTATGCAATGCAAGCAAATCTTTTTAAAACCCGCGGAAATCTGCATAAAGGAATCTTACGATAGCTACATATATGTATATAATATGTTTGACAGAAGTTATCACGAATAATCATATAATTCACAGCAGTTACTATGGTTCTTTTTAACTTCAGAGTTTACTGATTAACAAATTCATATTAATTAAGTACCGGTATATCTGAAATCAATAGATGAAATAACTTACGCATGGTTTCAACGTCTTTTAAATCTTGATAATTAAATAACTCACAAAATTAATCTTATTTTATGTGTTATCTTGAAATTCGTTAAAATGAGGTCAATGCATTTGATTGCACAAAATGAACTTGTGCCATTCAAGCAACTGGTGACTCAAATATCTGGAGAGGTGATTGAAATGCATAGCTCTGCCATAGATTCACCGTTCATTTACCTTTCAGTCACATTTTATTCCACAAAATAGTATTAACGTGATTTGTTCATTGCTTAATTATTGATTTTTTTTTTTACTGATTATCAGTTAAAGGGAATTGAAAAAAGGAACAAACAAAAAAACCAAACTCGATATCAATTTTAAAGAATATATATACTTTTGTAAATGGTCTTCACAACCTTAAAAAACCGAAAACGATGTCTTTAATTACACAAAAAAAACATTAAATTTAGCACAGATCTGAATTACCAATGACATGTTTGCACAAAACCTTTATCAGTTTTTTAGTCAAACTATGTTTACGTTATATAATATTGAATTTTCTTTATCTTATGTGTGTCTTTCTCAGCCACAAAGAGGTTGTCTTTGGTGTCCACACATAAACCCCATGGACAACTTATATCAAGGTCGTTGATGTATTGAAGGAACTGTCCGTTATGATCCATAATGTGGATACGATAGTTGTGAAAATCCGACGTTAATATTCTACTATGGCTGTCAGTAGTGATGCCAACAGGTTTAAATGGGATACTGGCTGACAAAGGAGGACCAGTGTAAATAAATCTTCGTTTGCCATCACGATTAACCACCACTACCGCACGGGCAAAATGATCAGCGACACATATATCGCGGTTTCTGTTCTCACTAATGTACTTAAAGCTACATAAAAGGCTAGACGAATAGAGAGGTTGACCTCTGTGATCAAATTGAATAGTTTGTATTTCTGTAGAACCAGCGTAGCGTACAACCTTTGTTTGTTTTTTATCATCACTTTGCATGACAACAAGAAAGTCACCAAAATAGGAACAGCAGACATTTTGAGGCATCCATCCCTGTAGTTTTACTATTTCATGTATCTGTTTATTCTTTACTACATTTACAGTACAATCATTTTTGTCAGTAAAAGCTACTTCTCCTCTCCTTGTAACCACAATATTTGATTGCCATTTCCCTGGCGTGGTATGAAATGTCTCAAGAAGTTTTCCATCGAGATTGAAAAGTTTCATGATATTATTATTACCAAGGGTCCATATCTGCTCATCACTCAGACAGGTCACGTCGTAAAGATGGTCATACCCTGTTTCTATTGTTGCGAGGGTTTGAGGTTTATGAAGCAACGGTCGGTTTATTGAGGAGGATGCGGTTCTAGGAGATTCTACGCTGATGGGTTTGCGCTCCTCTGCTGTTATGGAGAATGCTGTCAGAAAACCAAATTGTTTAAAGAGTTTTTCTCGGTCAATCTTCTGAAAAGAGAATTTTGGAATGGAAACAACGAGTTTTGGAGGCAATATTTTGAAATCAGCATTGTTAGATTTGTAGGTATTGACATGGTGAATATCATTGGAGTCCAATAATTTCTTGAGGTCAACAATGATTTGAGTTATTTCAGAAATCCTGTTTGTAATTTCATCTTCATGTTTATTGAGAACTGTTAGATGTTTTGATTCAATTTCATTAATGTCAGATTGTAAACCTTTAATGATATTATCTATCCTCCTGTGCCACTCTCTACCCCGCTTGCTGAGCGATGTTGTTAATTGCTGATAGTTTTCACCCAGATTAGCTTTCTGTTCTGAAATACTCGCTGCAATCTCTTGATATTTTGGATAAACATATTTTTCTAATATTTCTAAGTCTTTCTTAAGATTATTTTTCTTTCGTTCTAAAGTATTGCTGATATCTTTTACATCATGAAATTGGTGTTTCTGAGAAGAAATACATAGTACACAAACGGGAATGTCACACTGTTCACAATGAAGTTCACAAATTTTCATAGAATGATTAAGACATGTAGGATATTTAGAAGAAGATCCTCTTTGTTTGATTGGCATAACGCTGTGTTCTTTAGATTCATCCAGTAAATGCTCCCCGACGCAGGCCTTACACAGGTTGATGGTACAGGTATCACAGTATAATGAAGGAACTGATGTTTCACACAGGTGACAAAGTAAGAGATCTTGGGCACTGTGACGGGGGTCCATGGTCATTGAATTTTTTATTGGTGTGGACGTGCCTGACTAGAGGTTAAACACTGGAAATAAGCAAGTATGGAAATTTGATACAAAACTAAACATTATATTTTACTATTTTATATATGAAATTTTAAACCCGGTATGCTACAGGGAAGCAATGATATTCTTTCTTGGTTGTATGTATCAAAGACACAAACAAAGAGTAAAGTGTGCCTTATATAAGTCTGTCAAAAGACAATTTAATTAAAATTAGATCTTAAACTCTATTTGCAGCGGATCAAAGGTCTAATTTCAATTACATTGATCAAAAGAGCACTGAATCGGAATAAGTAATATTCAAGCTTCTAAAAAAATCTATTCATAAAAACATATATCACATAGTTTGGGAAAATCATTTGAAATCATTTGCTAAACGTTTATGATTTTAAAATTGAAATGTATTGTTTCCTGCCTCCTTTACATCCAATATCAAACGCCTTAAGAGGGCTGGATGGCAACAGTCTTATTTAGGTTGTCTCGGTCTTAATTCTCTATATAAAGATAATTTCAAAAATGTATGGACTTGTTCTTGACTTTATAATAGTTTATAGCTTAACAAATCATATCTCAAAATTAAAGGTACATGTTTAGCTGCTGATCAATTCTGTTGACAATCCATCCAGATCCTAAATATTAAAAGATAAGTATCTCAGTCGTTTAGCAAATGATAATATACTATATTTACAATAATGTAGCATAAATTACAAGCAACTAACCTTTTGATTCAATATGGCGATCAAGTTTACATTTTTTCTTGTATCAGCCAGTTGATTCAACATGGTAAATTCAAGTAGGTAGTGTTTCTTGTATAAACTGGTACCTGCTTGTCTAAGATATTGGTATTGATTAACTAGTTAGAAAAAGACTGATTGTGCATATGAGTAGATAACGTTTTATATGTTTAAACAACAGATTGGGGTATCAGTAAACAGGCATGCCCCTGTTGTGCTGAAAATTGTCACCTCCTTTCAGATACTGTTTTCCTTCTGAGCATATCATCTTAAAAATTTAATCTTGAGAAGGTTCTTATGCTCACAAAAAGGGTTTGAAATCGAAAAATTGAGCAGCATAAAAGTACTATTTGATATTTAAACGGTGCATTAAGTTTTTCTTTGCAATCCTTTTTTAGGGAAATCTTGAGACTGTTTTGCTAAGGAAACAATAAAATATTTCAAACTGCTCATCAAGATATTTTAAAAAGCAACATTTATTTTCAGGGTATTCTTACTTGGGAGGATCAGTTTCTGTATATTAATCGATGTTGTATTTGTGTACTTCTAATGGATAGCAGCAGATAATGAAATCCTTTTTTTCGTGGTTTTACAAGCTATTAAGGTAGCGATTATAACCCCCTCCACCCCCTCCAAAAAAAAAACCCCAGCAATAACATAACGCTAACGTGAGTAATGTATATATTATTTTACATTGCTAGCTACATTCACGTTAGCTTTGTAAGTTAATTAAATAACTCATTTAAAAAGTGACAATTCAGAATTAAATAATTTATAATCGAAGTCTGAGATCGCGTCAAGAAAAAAAAATGTTAACATAAACTTATGAGATAACATTTAAAAAAAAAAGGCAGACACAAGAAATTAATACCAGGGACGTGTATATGTCCCTGCTATAGCTATCTTAATATGGTTGAAATGTGTGTTTATTTTTAAAAAATCATGAATTACATATGAAATAAAAAGTTAATAAATATAGCTTTTCATTTTTTCATGGAAACAGTAGCAAAAAGTATATATACATACACACTATGTGTACTTAATGTATTTTACATTAAGTTTAAAAGTATTAAAGTTTACATAAAGAAAATATCTTGGCTTTTCCTTTTTTTAATGACGCTTATATATATATATAATTACGCTAGACCTACATTATTATTTAAGGTAAATCAATCGTTTCTTGTTCCATATTAAGTCATTGTCCCGTGCCTAATCAGGAATTAAAGATTAATGATTGTAAAAAATAACGCCATTGGATGATTGAAATAATTAAATTTTTATTTATACAAATTTTGTATCCAATAACTAATTGAATTGATATTTAACGTTAAAGGAAACATCATCAATGTACCATGTTTGCCTATGTCCTTTTTTCAAAACTTTCATCAGACTAGCCGCTTAAAAAATACTCCAGAAGCATCGATGGAGCAGACTGATTCATATGAATAAATAATGACGGGAAAAAAAACTTTAAATTTCATTCATAGCCAAAAAAACTGGTGCGTTAAGAAAAAATAAAATGTTTTGATTTTTTTTCTTTTACGAGTTTACTAAGAACATTTTAGTCGAAGATTGGTGTGACCGAGCGATAGACTAGCGAAGATGACTAGATCTAAATTATGACTCATCCTATCTTTTTCTAGGTGCGTCATTTCTGCAAGTTTTGATAATGACTTACTTCTATCTAAATTCTAACCCTCTTCGTGAAATTTGTTGTCAGTGGTACTGCACTATATACTTTATAAATATTCAATAACATAATATAAATAGCAAGTAACATGTACAGCATCTGACACACATACACATGGAAGTGTCTATTCCTAGATTTATCCGCTAATATTCAACTTTGCAATAATAATTTTGCATATATAATATATATTCATAAAAGCCAATATAATTCAAGAAGAACACTTGTTCAAATGACATTATATAGGTTTTTCATCTTTAAACCGCCTTTTGTCAGTGTACTTCAAAGACAAAATCTTCAATAAATTAATTTGTTTATAGTGTATACCAATATTCTTGATAAATACAAAATATATAGACCAGGGAGATGTATATATACCCTGGTCTATATATTTTGAGCATCAGCCTCCGATCAAACACTTGAAGATTTAGTCTTTGAAGTACACTTTTACAGTCGGACGAAAAAATGAAACATTTACATGATTGTTTTTCGAATTATCATATTGACCCTTCAAATATGCATTAGATATTTGTTTACACTTAATTTTTTGTGTATAATTGTTGTTTTCATAAAATTATGTTTCAAAAGTTATGTTTTATCAAGAATGTTGGTACACACTATGAACAAATTAATTTATTGAAACAGGTTTTTTTTATTTGCTTGACGGGTGTACAAATTTTAATACAATATTTATAATACGTCATATTGTTTCATTTCGATTTTACTTGCTTAAGCACAATCCTCAATTCTCAACAGCATAATCCTCTACTTCATTTTTTTTTTTTTACGAATTTAGCCCCTAAATATGTTGAACATGATTGAAACAAATAGTTTATTTCTATAGGCAAAATCAATTCTGCTTAATGGAATATATAGCAAACCTAATTTTGTATAGGATGACAATAAAATTATTTTGCTTTTATAGTCTCTAAATAGTTTAGATAACAAAACCTGGACAACAGTTGTTTATTATCTATAACTGTTTTCGGAACTGATGTAAATTTTTGAATAAAACATTCATAAATGAAAATTAAGTAGAGGATCATGCAACGGTGTCGGAGTGGGTTGTGGACCTTCCTGTAGATTTTTCAGAGTTTCAAATCTGCATGTAGTTAATCAGTTGTTAAAAACTCAAAATTAATAGAAATTAATTGCAATCTTTAAAGAAATGTGCCTTTGCAAAGAGTTGGCCAGGAGCTTCAAAATAGTTTATCTGGCAGGTTTACAAAAAAAATTATTGCCCAGTCGAATAAATTGTATACTGAAGTATATTAAGTATACTATAGATTTTATGTATTCTTGTTACAGCGAATTTTTCTCTTAACTCGCTTCGCTGAGGTACCGGGGAATAATTGTTCTTGGGAAACTTCGAAATAAAACCAAATATTAAATAAAGCCAAAATATAAAGTTTATTAATTTAGAAATAGCAAATGTCAAAGGTGGTATCACAATAAAAACAGTTCCTGAAATTAACAAAGATAAAATAAAGAAATATATTTACCTTCGAAATAAAACCAAATATTAAATAAAGCCAAAATATAAAGTTTATTAATTTAGAAATAGCAAATGTCAAAGGTGACAATTTGCGTTTGGCGTTTGGTTTTATTTCGTCGATAATTACAAAGTCACGCCCATAAAGATAATCTCGAAATACAAAATATAATTGGTTATTTAATTACTCATGGGCGTGGATAAAAATGAAACGAACAGGTAACAATCAATATAATTACCGTTAATAACCATTGTTCAAATTACGTAATTAAAACGCTCACAGGTGCCAGGTAAGATGTCAAAATATGTAAAGTTATGTAATTAAAATACTTAGCTTTCCTGTGATGCTTAAATTAATTAATAAACAATTGACATAAATTTGAAACACAATGAATTAAAGAAATTAAGAATTTAAGACTTAAACATTTGATATAACATGAATTATAATTATTGAAATCTTATTGCAACATTTATGGCCATATTTCTTTTATTTCTTTTTTTTTTTTTTTTTTTTTGGTTTTTTTTTTCTTATTTTCTAAAACATATATACAATAATGTTTGACATAAAAGGAATATTTAGAAAATATAAACATTTAACATAGTACAGTAAAATATTTACAAAATATGTACACGGAGCATAAAATGCTGTGACATTTACATGAACATAACAAGTTCCAGTTTCAGTTTAAAGACAGTTAAAAGCTCTGTAGTTGAAGTCATTTTTTAAAAGGGTCAATTTTCAACTAGTTGAGCTTATCAGAGTTTAGAAAAATCTTTTTCAAGCTGTTAAAAAATAACCTAGGGTATAAACATCACGAATGTTGATATCAATTTTCAAAGTTATAAAAGTACTCCGGATCAATATTTAATGTTGAAAAATGAAGAAAAAAAGAACAGTTTTATTATATTTTTACAAACGTTTATTAAATGTAAAATGTTATAGCTTTCAAAAGAATACCAGCAACATTAAATTTGTTGTACCGATTACTGTATGTAGGTATGAAAATTATGTAGGCATGTAAGCATTACAGAGAGACAAAATGAAAATACGAGATTAAACCATAAAGTCAATTAATCATATATTCCATTATCGTTTTTACATGTATATTGTCTATCTTTCATTTTACAGACCCTCTCAACATAGCACACAGATTATTTGCCAAAAGGCAGTCATTTATAAACATATGAAATAAAAAGTACCCGTCTATACGCAAATCAGCTTTGTTAAGAGATAGAAGACAATGTGGTTGAAAAGGACCAATCATAATTCTTTTTTTAATTAAAAAAATATAATGTAAAAGTAAAATGTGAAATAAATGGTATCGTACTTTTATGCATCCTACTTGTTTTGAAATAAAGGTTGATCATGATGTACACAAGTTTCTCCATATTTCTGCAAAAACTCGATCTTTACATTTCAATATTTCAATTCGTTTTGTTCTATTGACGCAAGCGTCAACTTTTTTCTTGTTTGTACTTTAGGATAGATAAACGGATTCGCCATTGAATGATAAATAGGAAGCATGCAATCTATATGGGTTTATTTCAATCATATCAATTAATCTGAATATTTAATATTTTTCTCCATAAAAGTAATTGAGAAACTTATTTTCGTACATTTTGCCATATTAATACATCAAGTGTTTGAAGATTTTATATGAATTTAAATAACACAATCATGCATCTCCAAGTCTCAAACATCATTTTCATTAGAATAAGTACATGTACAGGTTCTTGCATATCGGGAGGCATGACATCAACTCCACATATAGTTGGTGTAAACCACATTTGCGACAGTACACCCTAATCTAACATTTGGATACGATAGTTTTCTTTTATATCTGTTGTTTCAAATTCTGTTGTTTTTAAAGAAATCTCTCTTGGTGCAAATTGTTGTCATTTGTTTATCAATTAAATTAATTTTTAGAAAAATTCTTGGGAGCCAGAGTAGTTCACAAGTATCAAATGTTTGATATTAGGACCAAGATATTTCCTATAAGGTACTAAAGATTCTGAAGATGCCCCATACTATCGTAAATGATTTTATATTTCAATGCGTTCTAGTAATATAAGTTCTATATATAGGTCTTTTTGTTGATTTAAAATCAATTGACGTTGTAAATGGTTCCTAATAATAAACAAATCTAAAGTATTATATACCAGTACAGGAAATAATCTACCTATAAAAAGAAGAGATTTTAACATCAAATAATTGCGGTTTTCTCTAACAGTTAACCTTATTTGCTTTATGCAGACCTTTCAACCCTTTAGGTACAGAATTCTTGTTCATCTGTAAATGGTTTGGACACGCAGTGGTCCATCGATAGAACGAATTCACGATCGTTCAATGAATAAGGGAAATCGTTCATATTATCAAGTCCCAATGCTTCCGACGATGAAGAGTTGGTTTTTACAGTTGTTCTCGAGAGTGCTGTCAGAGAACCAAACTGTCGAAGAAGCTGTTCTGTGTCGATTCTTTGAGAAGAGAAGCTTGGTAAGGTAGCGATGAATTTTGGAGGCAATCCACTGAATTCTGCATTTTTTGATTTATACGTTGAAAGAAGGCAGATATCATTGGAGTCAAGTAATTTCTTCAGTTCGCCAGTGCTATGTGTAATTTCTAAAATAGCATGATTTATTTCATCTTCTTGTTTTTTAAGGAAAGCCAAATGTTCGGACTCCGTTTCTTTAATTTCCGATTTCAGTTTGCTGATGATATTGTCTATTTCTCTGTGCCAATCTTCTCCCCGCATATCGATAGCTGATATCAATTTCTCTGTTTTTCTTTGCAAATCGGCCCTCTGAGCTGGGAAAGATGATGCAATCTCTTGATATTTAGGATAAATGGATTTTCCTAACTCGTCTAAATCTGCTTGTAAGGCTTTATTTTTGCTCTCCAAATAACTAAAACTATCTACAACATCGTGAGCCTTATGTTTCTTGGAAGAAACGCATTGTACACAAACAGGAATGTCACATTGCTCGCAATGGAGTTCACACAGTTTTGTGGTATGTTCTTGGCATTTTGGGATTTCTTAGAATCGATTGTCGATGTTTGATTGGATGTTTGATTGGAACCACTATGTGAAGTTTGGATTCATCCAAGATGTGTTCCCCCACACAGACCTTACAGAGGTTGACATGACATATGTCACAGAAAAGTGGGGGGACAGGAGTCTCACACAAGTCACATCGTATGACATCTTGGGCGCTGTTACGGGGGTCCATGGTTTGTGAACCTTGTTGATTTGCAAATTGTAAGGGTTTCAACTCTAAAGGAAAAAACAGCATATTATTGACAATGTGGTTTTAGCTTCACGGTAAAGACAGTATTTTAGTTTATTATACTTTCATGTTAAATACTGAAATCTGATTGGTTTAGACGCAGTTGATACTCCGCTCTATTACCCTCAGTGTTAGCAACACCCTTGGCAACGGGTAACACAACGAACTGTTACTTGCGCGTAAATTATGTGCGTGCGGTTCGCAGTAGAATTCACGTCATTTCTATATAAAAGCAGTAAAATTTTCTCTAAAATTAAGACATTCAGTATAATAAAAGAAATAGTGCTTGTTTGGGATAGTAACAGTTGAAATTGACACCCCTCGAAATCCATTGTCAACCTCCACTTCGCATCGGTTGACAATGGTTTTCTCGGGGTGTCAATTTCAACTGTTACCCTCCCAAACAGGCACTATTTATATAATAGGATCAGGGTAACATTTTCGGTATCCAAAAACAACTATTTTTACGTATTTTGGTAGATGGAGAATATTCTTAACATTTTTGCACTTCTACCGGTAATTTGATCTATGCTCAACAAGCTTTCTTTATGTATAACACTTTATAAACATTTCTAATCACAAAAATCACAAATCATTGAATTCAAGCCATAAATAACAAACCTCTGAAAAATCAAACATGGCGTTTGCAGATATTAACTCTGCCTTGTTTATTACACCAGTTTGTGATCACGTGGTTTAATTTATATCTTAAGTTATGGATGAAAGAATGTATATATTGGGATGGTTTTTAAAGAGAAGACAGGCTTTAAAAATAATAATAACTATAGAAAAGCTCGTTGCAAAAGAAAGAAAATCTGTGACTATGCGTGGCTACCGAATTTTGATCGGCTATTGGTACTTTGCGGAACGGAACGGAACGGAACGGAACCAGTTAAGAGGCCCCCAACGGGGAAACAATTTTTTTTAAAACGCCATTATATCAATTACACGTATCGGGGGATTGTTTTTCAAATTTTGATGTTTAAATGCACTGTGTATTATATGAAATATGCTACTCATTGCTTTATAAGTCATTACACGCTTCTTTCCCGAGAAAACTTTAAGTCACTAGTTGTTTTAAGATGTTAGATTGACACTGTACATATAAAGTTGAGATTTAAACCAAACGCAATAAATCTGTATGTGTAACATCGATGAAATTTACTTAAGTATTCTTTATTCTGAATAAATTTCTTCTGATTCCGTTCCGTTCAGCAAAATACCATTACCCGTGTGGATATTGGTATTTAACGGAACGGAACGGAATCTTTCAAACTTTTTAAATGATGAAAAATATCATAACAACTACTCGCCGTTCCTTGAATTTTTCTTTATCAGATTCTTAAGAGATGAATGAAGCAAGCTATCAAATCAATTCAGTCATCTTGTGTATGTGCTGATTATCAATTTCAGCGATTGTGTGCTTGTGTTGTATACAACGACAACTCTTATTTCATTTTTTAAATCCATTTTATATTATTGTCACGGCAGAACTAACTAGTTTAGATACTAATTAAGCTAGCAAAAACACAATGCTTATATGAAGTAGAAATTATATTATACCAAGCTCATTCGCAGCGCAGGGATAACATTGATAAAAATACTTGATAGTCTTATTTGAAATAAATTAGAATGAATGAATATAGCAAATGTTGTTACCATACTTATAAAAAATTTCTTCTGATTCCGTTCCGTTCCGCAAAATACCAATACCCGTGTGGATATTGGTATTTAACGGAACGGAACGGAATCTTTCACACTTTTTATAATATATAATAACAACTACTCGCCGTTTGTATATTTCTGTTTTCTTTGGGATAAATAAAGCAAACTAACAAACCATTTAATACAATCCAACATCTTGCATCTCATTCGCAGCGCAGGGATAACATTGATAAAAATACTTGATAGTCTTATTTGAAATAAATTAGAATGAATGTCAGATGATATAGCAAATGTTGTTACCATACTTATAAAAAATTTTCTTCTGATTCCGTTCCGTTCCGCAAAATACCAATACCCGTGTGGATATTGGTATTTAACGGAACGGAACGGAATCTTTCACACTGTTTATAATATATAATAACAACTACTCGCCGTTTGTATATTTCTGTTTTCTTTGGGATAAATAAAGCAAACTAACAAACCAATTAATACAATCCAACATCTTGCGTATGTGCATATCATTTTGGCGTTTGTGTGCTTGTGTTGTGTACAACGTCAACTTTAATTTTATTTATAATCCATTATATGTTATTTACACGGGTGATCTTACAAGTTTGTTAATCAAGCTAGCAAAAACACAATGTATATCGAATTCTAAAATATACAAAGCACATTCGCAAGGAAAAAGTTAAATATTCATTACTTACCTTACTTCTGAATAATTTTCTTCCGATTGCGTTCCGTTCCGCAAAATACCAATACCCGTGTGGATATTGGTATTTAACGGAACGGAACGGAATCTTTTAAATTTTTAAAATGTGAAAAATATCATTACAAAGACAACGTTTATTCATTATATAACAAATTATTTGATTTTTAAGGAAGAATTGCCTATATGTAGTTGGATAATCAAGCTAGCAAAAGACAATGTTTACATCAAGTAGAATTTTATATGAAATCCATTTGCAGGGATAACATTATTTTTAAAAAAATACTTGATACTAGTAGCCTTATAAATGGGCTGACTTATTAAGTTGGGATAAAACTTCAATTGCGCTTCCGTAAATTGGAATTCTGGGAAGGAATTAGACAGTGCGTGTTAGAGAAACCCGAAGATGTTATAAAACTGGTAAGTTTCTAGGTCAAACTGCACATCCTTGTTTTGAAAGACTGCTCCTGCTCACAGGTATTGTCTGCATTCACGGGCCGGAGTCTCTGGACTCTAAGTGACATTAGAGATTAAATGCATTGGCAGTAGTTTGCGACGGAACCATGAGATTCAGAGAGCATTCTTGCAAATTACAAGTAATAACATTGTAAGTACACTGCTATAAGCTTCTCTCCGCACATATGCATACAGTCATAAAAATAAGCGTGCAAACTAAATATACACTTGCCTATTATTATTGTTCTGGAAACTACATAACCCGTATTTTAATAGATTGTGTATTCACGTTTGATCTAAAATAATATTCCGCTGGCTGACTTTCTTAGCTTTCCTTTTAAAAACCTAGCCTTGTTTGTAATACATTGAAATGAATAATGATATAACAAATGTTGTTACCATACTTTTGAATAATTTTCTTCTGATTCCGTTCCGTTCCGCAAAATACCAATACCCGTGTGAATATTGGTATTTAACGGAACGGAACGGAATCTTTCAAACTGTTTTAAAATATGAAAAATATCATTTCAAAGACAGCATTTATTTAATTTATAACAAATAATTTGTTTGGAATAATTTGCTAATTAGTTAATCAAGGTAGAAAACAACAATGTGAATTTAAATAAAGTATAGAATTTGAATTATACAAAATGCATACGCAGGGATACAAGCTGTAACATTATTTTAAAAAAAATACTTGATAGCCTTATTTTGTAATACTTTGAAATGAAGAATGATATAACAAAAACTGTTACCATACTACTAAACAATTTTCTACTGATTCCGTTCCGTTCCGCAAAATACCAATACCCGTGTGGATATTGGTAATTAACGGAACGGAACGGAATCTTTCAAAAGTATTAAAATATGAAAAATGTCATTACAAAGACAGCATTTATTTAATGTATGACAAATAGTTTGATATTTTTATGGGATAATTTGTAGTTAGTTAATCAAGCCAGCAAACAACAATGTTAACATCAAGTAGAATTTTAAATTATACAAAATGCATAAGCTGGGATAACATTTTTAATAACAGAAATACTTGATAGTCTTATTTGTAATACATTGAAATAAATAATGATATTAATAAAAAATTTTGTTACCATACTTCTAACCAATTTTCTTCCGATTCCGTTCCGTTCCGCAAAATACCGATACCCGTGTGGATATTGGTATTTAACGGAACGGAACGGAATCTTTCTCAAACTTATCAAAATAGGAAAAATGTCATTGCAAGGACAGCATTTATACAATTTATATGAAATAATTCGATATCTTATGGCATAATTTGCTTGTTAGTTAATCAAGCCATAGCAAAAGACAATGTTTACATCAAGTAAAATTTTAAATTATACCAAATGCATTCGCAGGGATCGCATTATTAAAAAAATACTTGTTAGCTTAATTTGTTATAAGGATATATCAAATGTTGTTCAGATACTTTTGAATAATTTTCTTCTGATTCCGTTCCGTTCCGCAAAATACCAATACCCGTGTGGATATTGGTATTTAACGGAACGGAACGGAATCTTTCAAACTTAAAATATGAAAAATATAAAAACTACTCGCCGTTTCTTTACTTCTATATTCTTTTGGGATATAAGAAGCAAACTAACAAACCATTTCATCAATTTAAAATTATAAATACCTTGTTTGCTTATGTTGTGTGCAACGTCAACTTTTATTCCTGTTATGTCTTGTGCATATCTTGTTTTGATTACTACATATGTATTTTGTACGAAAGATTTTGTGTACGACTTGTCTGTTTATGGTTGGAGTACTGGTGGCAGGGGATAGTTTCGAACGAAAGACCCGGTCAAAATTTTGAAATAAAGGGAGAACCTGAGGTTTGGCTGGTTATTTGAGGGGTATAAATTGCTAGAATATTTATTGCATTCATTTTGTGGATAGAGGAGCTCATGTCCATTTCATTGATTTATGACACTTCAATACTGGTAGCACTTTTCATCAGATATGGAATGAAAATGCGAAACTGTGGCCAAAATTTTCACTTTCGGTTTTGTGCTTACCACTGGTGACAGGGGATAGTTTTTTTTGGTCGAGGAAATGTGAGGCAGATAGTGCTCATATATGTGATCTAGTTTTTCAGTGGAGTTTTAACTTTGCTAAAATTGGTTTGCATGCAGGGGACACATGGTCCCGAGTCTTGAGAATTTTTATACATTTCAGAATAAAACAAGTACAACTTACATATAGCACTGTATAGGATAGCCAGGGACGGTCTCAAAATTTTCTGAAAAATTGCCCTTTTTTCACATTTTCACGGGTCTAGCACCACGCTCCAGTCCCGAGCAACTGCCATAAACTACCATAGGATTTGTAGCTTAATGTATACCCATGCAAATAATCACCAATTGATGGGGGGGTCAATCACCTTCTTTTCGAGTGACATTTCGTGTTCTGAACCCACCCTACTTTTCAAGCACAAAACCGAAAGTGAAAATTTTGGCCACAGTTTCGCATTTCCATTCCATATCTGTTGAAAAGTGCTACCAGTATTGAAGTGTCATAAATCAATGAAATGGACATGAGCTCCTCTATCTACAAAATGAATGCAATAAATATTCTAGCAATTTATACCCCTCAAATAACCAGCCAAACCTCAGGTTCTCCCTTTATTTCAAAATTTTGACCGGGCCTTTCGTTCGAAACTATCCCTTGCCACCACTGCGCCATATTTCTATAGGCTCGATTACTACAGTGTTTTGTAAACCTTGAATTCAACAGTGTAAGTGTTTTGACTTTTTAAATCATGCACTATTAATCTTCTAGTGATGTAATTTACCCCTGTCTTTATTGTCATCTATGCTTAGTTTTGCATATTCTTATTATCGATGGATTTTAGTTTACCATGTGCTTCAAGTATGGTGCGCCATTTTGTCGACAAACATTACATTTTGTACTTGATAATTACGTACTGTCAGTTTGATAAAGTCAATTGATTACTGTTTTAACTCATTATTTTCTAAACAATTATTGAATTTCTATCCAGTATATATTAAAAATATGTTGCATTACTCAAATCTATGTGAAAAATTTGATGAATTGTTTTTTCTATGGAAACCAATACCTGTCATTCATATTTGTATTTTGTTTGTTACAGCTTTTTATCGCATCGCGGTTATCTGTCAATTCAAATCTATAATGCATACGTAATGTCACATTATGCACGAGAATACTTTATGATCTGAAATCTGTGTTTTAAAGTTTGCACATGTATATGTTTGGCGTGCCATAAGTGTAATCAGTTGTTGATTGTTATTCAAGACTGTATGTTGATCTAGCGTTGGTGTGTGATTTGTGCTTTGAATTGATTTGTTTTTATAATGTATATTTTAGTTTCCATCGTCGATGAGAGTCGAGATCGGTGAGCAGTCTTATTGACCAATAAATACATTTCCGAATATTTTGTTTTATTATACTTTTATGTTAAATACTGAAATCTGATTGGTTTAGACGAAGTTGATAATCCGTTATATTACCCTCAGCGTTAGCAACTAATTTGGCAACGGTTAACACAACGAATTGTTACATGCGCGTAAATTATGCGAGTACGGTTTGCCGTAGATTTCACGTCATTTCTATATATAAGCAATAACATTTTCTCAGACATTCAGTATAATAAACTAAATAGTGCTTGTTTGAGAGGGTAGCAGTTGAAATTGACAGCCCTCAAAAAACCATTGTCAACCTCCGCTTCGAGTCGGTTGACAATGGTTTTCTCGGGGTGTCAATTTCAACTGTTACCCTCCCAAACAGACACTATTTATATAATGTCAGAGATAAGTAATGACAAAATTTGAAGTTGAATGTCTGGACAATTTTTTAGTCGAATATTTGCCCCCCAAAAAGTTACAGCACGCAAGTCGATCTGAAATCTAAGGGAAATGGGGATTTAAATAAAAATAAAGGCCAACTAAATAAAAACATACAATCACTACTATGTTAAATAAACATTAGAAAAATTGTTGATATCAACAAGCAAGTGCAGAGTAATCGACTCGGGGACAACTTATCTTACCAGTTCGTTATTGCACTGTAAACACAATTTTTCGGCCTTTCCGACAGTATCGGAGAAACACCTCGAAAGTATTAGAAAGGCGTACATGGCAACCTCCATTTTTATAAAACTTGATATAAATACAGCACAAGTTATGATCTGTTGGGATCTGACCTAGACTCCATTAAAGCCAACGATATATCCTAAACTACATACCATGAAAACGACACACAAGGCTGTTAAGTCGATCCTTATTTAAATGGGAAGCGATTCCATTTTGTATAAAATTCTTACATCCGGTAATGTTATTACATTCATGTTTTTTCCGAGCCTACCGGGAAGGCCCGAGATGTTGCGATAAGACTGCATTGATAAGTAAAACATTCACAAACGGAATGATGAGACACATGATTAAAACGCATTAAATTACATATTAATGATAATCTGTCTCTCGCTGTATCATAGACACGAACATTCAGTGACATGCAATCCATAAGCATTTAATATATAAAGCATGTAAATGTATCTTTAAGCATGATAAATGGCAGTTAATCTCTATTATAAAACTGATCGCACGAACAAAGCCCTGATATAGGATCAACAAGATGACTTTAAAAAAAGATGTAAAAGATTCCGTTCCGTTCCGTTAAATACCAATATCCACACGGGTATTGGTATTTTGCGAAACGGAACGGAATCACGAGAAAATTATTAATAAGTTTGGTAACAGCATTTCTTCTATCATTATCTATTTCAATGTATTACAAATAAAGCTATCATATATTTTTTAAAATAATGTTATCCCTGCGAATATGTTTGGTATAGTATAAAATTCTACTTGATGTAAACATGGTGTGTTGTTAGCCTGATAAACAAACACGTTAATTCTCCCGTAAACTCCCGTAAAAATAGTTTGTTATAAATTGAGTAAATGCTGTCCTTGTTAAGATATTTTTCATATTACAACAATTTTGAAAGATTCCGTTCCGTTCCGTTAAATGCCAATATCCACACGGGTAATGGTATTTTGCGGAACGGAACGGAATCATGAAAAAAAATTATTAATAAGTGTGTTAACAACATTTCTTTTATCAGTATCTATTTCAATGAATTATTAATAAAGCAATCAGTTATTTTTTTAAATAATGAAATCCCTGCGAATATGTTTGGTATAATATAAAATTCTACTTGATGTATACATTGTGTATTGTTAGCTTTATAAACTGTTATTAAACAATCTCGTTAATTCTCCCGGAAACTCCCGTACAAAAATTGTTTGTTATAAATTGAATAAATGCTGTCCTTGTAATGATTTTTTTTTCATATTATAAAAATTTTGAAAGATTCCGTTCCGTTCCGTTAAATACCAATATCCACACGGCTAATGGTATGTAATCTATATTACATTATATAATCTATACTTATAAATTAAGGCATTTTGCAAATAAACTACAAAATGCCTGCACCAGAATACTTGCTTACACCTTTGGTATTTCAACACATGCGTGATGATGTCCGTAGGGTATAATTGAATTTTACCTGATAAGTTATTATTGTGAAATTAATCAAAAACCTACTTTCATTTTCGATAAACAAGCCCGAAATAGCAAAAATGAGAGTAAGGTGGTGGACACGGGTAATGGTATTTTGCGGAACGGAACGGAATCAGAAGAATCTATTCAGAAGAAAGAATACTTCAATAAATTTCATCGATGTTACACATACAGATTTATTGCGTTTGGTTTAAATCTCTACTTTGTTTGTACAGTGTAAATCTAACATCTTAAAACAACTAGTGACTTTAGGTTTTCTCGGGAAAGAAGCGTGTAATGACTTTTAGAGCAACGAGTAGCATATTTCATGTAAAGCACAGTCGATTCAAAATTCAAAATTTTATTAAAAAAAATCTCCATTTACGATAGGTTAAATTGAAATAATGGCGTTTAAAAAAAAAAAATCTGTTTCCCCGTTGGGGGCCTCTTAACTGGTTCCGTTCCGTTCCGTTCCGCAAAGTACCAAAAGCCTTTTGATTCTTACATAAATTTGATTGTAATAGCAAATATTTCAAGCTAATATATCCCTGTGATTTTTTTAATGTATATTTATGTTTGAAAACGTCAGATCATGTAAAAATTTAAATAATCAATTGTGCGTAAAATAGGGATATACGAATGTGGCTGATGAAACTTTCTGGTCTGTGTACTTGACAGGATTTGTTTACGTGACATTAGCTTCTTAACTGGAAAAAGTTACATGTACAACAGCATTTTCAAATTCAAATTACAAACCTCTTAAAAATCCAACATGGCGTTTGTAGATTTGTTAACCTTCCTCCTTGTTTAAGATCACGTGATTAATTTAAATTTCTTAATCAAATATAACGAGGCATTCATATTCACATCGACTGTTGTGGCAGGTTATTGATTTGTTTCATTGTTCTAAAACTAATGTGTTTTAAAATATCTTTCCGCACACGGATAAATGCATAATAAACGGATAGACGGAAACGTATTATCGCCTCATGATGTTGTACGCAAATGAAAATTAGTGACATCTGCCTTTTAAATGCAATAAATGTCAATATTATGTCTATTTGTAAAAGGAGATAAGGACACTTTTATATACTTTGGATGATTTAACCGTTCATATCAAATTTTGTTGACTATCAAGTCATAATAATTTTTTGCGCAACACGTATGTCGCATTAAATGTAAATGCATAAACAAAATCCCACCAATTTTTTCAATGGAAATTGATTATGTTTGTCTGATACAATTTGTGAGGCTTTTACGTCTATATGTCGATGACCTTTTTTTAAAAAAGGAATGTCAACTCAAGTCTGTCGTATAAAATTTAAACAACAATTAAACTCAATTTAAAAAGCTAAATGCATGTACCTACTACCTGAAAAGTTGCACAAGCCTAACCGGTGGGGATGTAGTTGCCTATTTGCCATCACACCATCCCGTGCACATAGTTTGAAAAAAAATTGAAATAGGGAATAATTATAAGAAATAAATTTGCAACTAAAGTTAAAAAACATTAATTGAATCAACAAAACCTGCTAAGCGGGCTGTATTTATTCTGCAATGCAAGCACATTTATCTGAATCTGTATAAAAGAATGTTTTTGTTTGTTCTGTTTGTTCTACACTATATTTACAAATGTACAGTACTGTCATTTCTGCTAGTATAAACTGATTCTCTACTCCTTGTAGTATTTATGCTTGACTAGACAGACCACGTCGTAGAGATGATCATACCCTGTGCAAATTGTTGTGAGGGTTTGAGGTTTAAGAAGTAACGGTCGGTTTGTTAAAAATAATGCGGCCCTAGAAGATACCACGTGAAAAGTTTTGTGCTCCTCTGTTGTAATGGAGAATGCTGTCAGAGAACCAAATTGTTTAACGAGATTATCAAGGTCAATCCCCTAAAAAGAGAATTTTGGAATGGAAACAACGAGTTTTGGTTGCAATCTTTTGAAATCAACATTTCTAGATTTGTAGGTATTGACATGGTGAATATCATTGTACAATAATTTCTTAAGCAATGTTGTTAATTGCTGATAGTTTTCACTCAGATTAGCTTTCTGCTCTGAAATACTAGATACAATTTCTTGATATTTTGGATAAATATATTTTTCTAATTCTTCTAGGTTTAACTTAAGAACATTTTTCTTTCTTTCTAAAGTATTTTTTATATCTGTTACATCATGAAATTGGTGTTTCTGAGAAGAAATACAAAGTACACATTCGGGTATATTACAATGTTCAGAATGAAGTTTACAAATTTTCATAGAAAGATTAAGACATGACGGATAGTTAAAAGTGGATCCTCTCTGTTTGATTGGCATTATTTTGTGTTCTTTAGATTCATCCAGTAAACGTTCCCCCACGCAGGCCTTACACAGGTTGATGGTACAGTTATTACAGTAAAATGGAGGAACAGATGTTTCACACTGGTGACAACGTAGGACATCTTGGGCACTGTAATGGGGGTCCATTGTCATTGAATCTTTATTGGTGTTTGTTGATGATTTCGTTTTGTTTCTTTGCAATCTTATATTTGAAATCCTAAATATTGTTGTAACCTGGTTCTTATCTGTGTCAGAGTAACAATAAAGCATGGCATGAGAATTCCCGCTTTTTTTTATTCATCGCCCATTTACTCAGTTAAACACATATTATCAACATGGTGGCAGCGGTAAGGACCTTAAAACTAGTCTTATGAACTCATTCGCCAGATCAGTCTAAAAACTCTACTGATAAACTGGGTACTCAAGTGAACCTCCACATATCTCCTAGTTCGAATTTCCTCAAATATGGGTGAAGAACAGCAAACTCCTCAAATAGTTCATATGAACACCATCTTACGTCTTCCACCTGAATTACATCTTAATACAGGAAACGTCTCTGAGAATTTCAAGACATGGAAATGTCAGGTAGAGATTTACTTACGTGCAAGCGGCACTACACAACTCGATAATGAAACGCAAACTGTAACAATCATTAATTGCGGCGGTGAACAGCTATTGAAAATCTATGACAATTTCACATGAGACGATACAGAAGATGTAAACGATCCTACTACAGTCTTTAAGAAAATAGAAGAACACTGCAACCCCAGAAAAAAATACCTGAAAGTCATAAGTTCTGGTCAGTATAATACTTTGCACCTTTTGACCAATTCGTTACAGAGCTACGAATGCGTGCCAAATCTTGTAATTTTGGACAACTGGAAGATCGCATGATCCGAGACAAAATTGTATTTTCTACTACTGGCAAAATACCGCAACTACTACTTAGAGATTATGAACTTGACGTACTCAAAGCAATCAAAATATGTCAATAATACGATCGCGAACAAGCGAACAAAGAAGTGCAAGAAATGAATGAAGACAAAGACAAACAAGTCCATTAAATCAACACAAAACAACAGAAAAAGCAACCACCACGTAAACCAGCCTTCAAACAATATGATAAAGGAGGAAAACTGTCACAAGCTCATGTGCAAACTCCCACATTATGCTAATTCTGTGGAAGGAAACACCTTATGAAGAAAGAAGAATGTCCAGTTAGGGGCCAGCGATGTACCAACTGCAAAGGAAAAAATCACTTTCAGCCACAATGCAAAAGAGTGAACGTACTTGAGCTAGAACACAGTGACAGTTGTGTCTCAGATGACTCTTGGCTAAACACTATTGAAAATCCAAAAGAAAAAAAAACATTTCTGCTCTAATGATGGTGAATGATTGTGAAATCAGTTTTCAACTAGACAGTTGAGCTGATGTAAACACCATACAGAAAAAGTATGCCAGAAAGGATCAAGTCCAAAACTGCTCTAAAACACTGAGAATGTTCAACAAGTCAAGCCTTAAACCTCTAGGAGAAACAACATTGTCCCTGAAAAATGTGAAAATGGAGAGAAGAATGAAATTACTTTTGTCATTGTACCAAACTCATTTCAAAGCCTGCTTGGACTCAAGACAATCCAAAAACTAAGACTAATAACTGTAAACCAGGACCAGTTCATTGCGAAAATAGAATCTTATATGGATCTTGGTGACTTGGGAGAAGCAAACTTAACAGTGGATCCAACCGTAAAACCAAAAGTTCTACCCTGCAGGAAGATTCCAATTGCTTTGAAGGATCGTGTGAAAGCAGATCTTGATAAACTGGTTGAAAGAGGAATCCTCATACCTGTCACGAAACCAACTGCATGGGTGAGCCAGATGGCAGTAGTTCAAAAACCAAATGGCAAATTGCGTATATGTCTAGATCCACAACCACTAAATTTAGCTTTACAGCGAGAGCACTACAACTTACCTACTTTTGATGATGTCCTTCCAAACCTCAAAAATGCCCGATTGTTTAGCAAGCTAGATCTTTGTGAAGCATTTTGGCATGTTCGTCTCGATGAGCAGTCAAGTCTACTTACCACAATGATAACACCCTATGGACGTTACAGATGGGCTCGTCTCCCTTTTGGACTCAGTGTATCTAGTGAGATCTTCCAGAGGAAACTTAATGAAGCTCTGGAAGGACTAGAAGGAACCTTCACTATTGCAGATGACATCATCATTGCAGGCCAAGGAAAAACTGATGAAGAAGCTTTGAGAGACAATAACACAAAATTTCAGAGAGTGATAGATCGTTGCAGTGAAAGAGATGTCATTCTAAACGCTGAGAAAATGGTGAAGGGACTTAAAGAAATATTTTTTCATGGTACACGATTACAAGCAAAGGAATAAAAGCTGATCCAAAGAAAAATACGGCTCTTCTAGAAATGATAAGTCCCACTGATGAAGCAGGAGTCGGGAGATTCTGCGGAATGGTACAGTATATGGCACGGTTTTTGCCAGGATTATCAACTACTCTTGAGCCAATTCGCAAACTTACTCGTAAAGACTCTGAATTTATATGGTCCGATGAATGTGAAAAAAAAGTTTCCAGGAAGTGAAACACAACCTGACCTCTGCACCAGTATTAGCCTACTTTGACCCAGAGAAAGAACTTACTCTGCTGGTAGATAGCAGTAAGGATGGTTTAGGCGCAGTGCTGATGCAACAAGGCAGATCTATCGAATATGCCTCAAGAGCATTTACTTCTTCAGAAAGAAAATGGGCACAAATAGAAAAAGAAGCTCTAGCAGTCCTGTTTGGTGTCCAGAGATTTGACCAATATACTTATGGAGAGCAAGTGACAGTGGAAAATGATCACAAGCCATTAGAAAGTATCCTTCGCAAACCTCTAAGCAATGCGCCTAAAAGACTCCAAGACATTATGATGAAACTGAATCGCTATGACATTGTATTCAAGTTCCTGAAAGGAAAAGAACTCGTTATCGCAGATACTCTGAGCAGAGCTTACATCAATGAAGAAACTGAAACCCGTCTTGATATCTTCATGGTGTAAGTGAACTCAGACCTAAATGACTCTAAATTACAAGAAATCAGAGAAGCAACAGCTAAAGATCCTGACCTTCAAGAACTAATTGACACCATTCAATCCGGGTGGCATGATCAAAAATGCTCAGTGAAAGACAGCTGCAAACCCTACTTTGATATTCGCGACAACCTGAGTGTGTATGAAGGGATTGTTGTCAAAGGAGAATCAACTGTAATCCCCAAAAGTGAGCGTCAAGATATAAAACGAAAATTACACAGTTCACACAGTGGATATGACTAGATGCCGAGGAGAGACAGGGGATCTGTCTATTGGCCAGGAATGAATGCTGAACTCAAACAACTAGATTCAACATGTGAACCTTGCCAAGAACTCAAACCGAGGACTACTAAACCATTGCTAAAACAACATGACGATGGAGGCACACCATGGACCAAAATTGGCCTAGATCTTTTTGAAATCAAAGACAAAACCTACCTTGTGGCCATCGACTATTACAGTAACTTCATTACCATTGAAGCTACATCCAAAGCAGTGGTTGGCATTTTGAAGAAACTTTTCACATCATTTGGCATCCCAACAAATATCATCTCTGATGGTGGACCTCAATTCACAGCAAGTGATTTCCAAATCTTTACTATGAAATGGGGATAACTCATGTAAGATCATCTCCTCATCATCCATATGCAAACGGGAAAGCCTAATCAGCTGTCAAGATCATGAAACACCTTATCCTGAAATGCGAAAAGGATGGCACCTGCCAATTCGAAAATTCATAAAAGAGCACTTTTAGAACAAAGATTAACACCCCGAGACAAGATACCGGACGAAGTCCAACAGAAATGATGTTCAAGAGAAAATCACGCACTATGTTACCAATGCTGATCACGGCAAAAGAAGAGAATGACTCCCGACGCGAGAGGCGAAAGACATCTGTTAAGAAATACCATGACAAAAGAGCGCAAGATCTACCGTTCCTGAAAATGGGATAAAGCGTGTATTTTGAACACAAAGTTGATGAAAAATGGATCCTTGGAAAAATAAAGAATATTTTAGGTGACTATACGTATGTTGTACATTCACTTTCTACTTATCGAAGAAATCGTATAAATATAAGACCAACACAAGTAACACCACACATACGTGACAGTTCTCCAATTCGTGCAACACTCCAGCCTGAAGTCAAAAAATCAGTGGATCCCTGAACTCTAGCATCAACAATTCAAATCATGAAAACCACTTGAACAATTCTGAACCTGAAACACCTTATGCTACTACTCCAAGATCGCAAAACGTATCCTATCAAGCTCGAGAACAACTGACTCGCGTACAGCCAGCCCAGATCCAACCAACGTGCCAAAGACCAACTCGCGACCGCAAACGTTCAGCGTACCTGAGTGACTATGTGTGTTCCTAGATTCTTATGTGACTGTCTGTACCTTGATCTTATGTTAATAAATGTTAATTAGGCTGTTGTATTAGCATGTGCATTTTAGTCGTTAGTTTTGAATGTTTTCAACCAGCAAATACTCATGTCCATTTTTTAATTCTGAATCAAGTAGACTTTAAAATCTCTAGTCGAATTCTAGTCAACATTGTGCAATTATTGTTTCTCTTTATTCAAACAAAAAGGGATGTTGATGATTTCGTTTTGTTACTTTGCAATCTTATATTTGAAATCCTAAATATTGTTGTAACCTGGTTCTTACTCCCTCCCCCCCCCAAAAAAAAACCCGCAATAACATATCGCTGACGTAAGTAGTGTATATATTATTTTACATTGCTACATGTAGTTACATTCACGTAAGCTTTGTAAGTTAATTAAATAACTCATTTAAAAAGTGACAATTCAAAATTAAATAATTAATAATCGAATTCTGAGATCACATTAAGAAAAAATTAACATACACAAGTTAGATAACATTTCCATTGTTAAAAAATGGCATATACACAAGTAATTATAGCCAGGGACGTATATGTGCCCCTGCCCCCTCTAAATATGGTCGAAATGTGTGTACATGTATAAAGCTCTTTTTCAAACAAAAATATGTATTACACAGAAACAGCAAGCATACAGCAAAATATTTACCTGTTCACAGGTTTTTAAAATAACCGAAAACTAGAGATGTCAGTTTTACTCGAGCAGATTAATGGATTAATCGGGGGCTTTAGTCGAACGATAGTCGAGTACTCATTGATTTAAACTGTGTGTCCTTTTCAAATCATATTTCAGTGTATATTAATGCTACTGTCATATACAAGGTATATTTAACTTACAAACATTTATAACCTAATAATTATATGTACTAAATGTATTTTATTTAAAATTAAATCGAAAGATAAATTATCTTATTATCTGTTAGCAAATGTTTTGGCTTTTCCTTTTTCTTGAGACGCTTATATATACATAATATAGCTAGACCGACATATTATTTAAGGTAAATCAATCGTTTCTTGTTACATATTTTAAAAGTAATTGTCCGGTGCCTAATCAGCAATTAAAATTTAATGTTTGTGAAAACAAACGCCTTTGGATGATTGAAGTTTTGGATGATTGGAAATTTATTTATACAAACATTTAATCCAATAACTAATTGAATTGATATTTAACATTAAAGAAAACATCAAATTGGTCTTTTCAATGTACCATGTTTGCCTATGTCCTTTTTTCAAAAATTGCATCAGACCAATATATTGGCCGTTAAAAAAAAATACACCAGGGGCATCGATGGAACAGACTATTATATCATATGGATAAATAATGTCGACAAAAGAAAGCTTTTAAGTTCATTCATAGCCAAAAAACCTGGTGCGTTAAGAAAAAATAAAATGTTTCGAACTTTTTTTTTCTTCTTTAAAAGTAATCGGCTCAAATTTTAGTCGACGATCGGTGTGACCGAGTGACAGTCGAGTACTTGAGTACTCGATGACATCCCTACCAAAAGCCTTGACTAGCGAAGATGACTAGATTTAAATTATGACTAATACTATCTTTTTTAAGGTGCGTCATTTCTACACGTTTTGATAATGACATACTTCTATCTAAATTTTAACCTTTTTCGTGAATTTTGTTGTCAGTGGTACTGCACTATATACTTTATAAATATTCAATAACATACTATAAATATCAAGTCACATGTTCAGCATCTGACACACACACAAATGGGAGTTTCTCAAACCACTTATTTCTTCAGAAGATGGTATTTAAAATGAAAAGATTGAGCATTTGCTTTGCATACAAATCCATTCACAGACATATGGACAAAGTTGTGTAGATCATCATATATAAAGATAGGTTAAATGTTAAAAAAACAGGTTTGTCCATTATTAATTCGCCCAAACACGCTTGTTTACTAAAGAAATAACTTGGAACATTAGAATTCGACCAGTTTTAAATTCGCCTGCTGACAACAAGGGCGAAAGGTGCGAAAATAAAACAGGGGCGAATATTTCCCTGTATACAGTAGTTCCATATACCATTATGATTCCAGAGGCAAAATGCTACGCAATTTTTGTTGGGGGGTAGGGGGGGGGTTGAATTATTTTTGTTTTGATAATTATTAAAATGCAAACAAACCAATATTTATCGTTTTTGTTACAAATCTTTTTTTTTTTTTTTTTGTCTTTTTTACTATCTTTTTAGATTAGCTGAGACTAACGGTATTGAATAAAGAATCATTTAATATTTATTAGTTTGATGAGATATTGGCGCTCCTGATTGGTCGAAAAATTTCTTTGATACCTGCATCAATAAAATTTTTGCCGGATCTACTTTTCTCAACTGTTCTGATTTTACACTATTTATAGAACGGGAATTTCCAAAATAAACACTGTCAACAAAATGTAAAGTTGTGTCTGTTTAATTGTCACCAAACAAAATACAACTTTATAAATATAAAAAATTAAAAGTTTAGCTTTAAAAAATAAACAATACACAAAATTTAATTCACTAAGTAGAAAATTAAGCGTCTTCTCACGATTTCGTCTGCTTGCGATTACGGCGAGGCTGGCTCTTCCAATTCCAGGAATAATTATAGCGGACTTACAGGCCTATACACTTCACGGTAACACTGCTGTTCAAATTTGGTAACGATGAGTTTAAAATTAACACACGGAGATGATCGGTCATCAGAATAAGCATCGTAAAGCAAAGCTATGGGTAGTGCATCAACTCCTTCGGCGTATTCCAAGCGGCAGATATATCATTTATAAGATTAGTACCTTACAGGCTATCTAGTTACCACAACATTTACAAAAGTCACTCATACATACTATTATTTGTCGACATATCAACTATTTCGTCCACGATCGCGTCTCCTTGCATCCAGTTGCATATTCCAGCGATCTAACTCACATCAAAACCAGTTTTAACGAATATTGATGTATAGTGAATAGCATCACAAGCCATCGCATGTAATTTCCGTTTGTTGTCAATTCAGCCGGTTCAGATTTCAACTTTCTATTTGTGTTTAATCCATTAAATTTAGCTCAATAGCCCTGCATCAGCTGAAGGCGCATCCATTTTGAATATTGTTGCTGTTACTGTTTTGTATTCATACGCGCGGCTTCATTTACATTATTTACATTTTTGATCAATGACACTTCACATTTTATGATTTGAAAATTTTTTATTAAATGATAAGAAATGAATTTAATAATTTTTCTATTGATCGACGTATCAAAGAAAAAATTGACCGGAAAACTTTTTCATCAATGCGCTACGCGCATTGATTAAGTTTTCCGGTCAATTTTTTCTTTGATACGTCGATCAATAGAAAAATTATTAAATTCATTTCTTAACTCTTGTACGTTGAAAATTGACCTGCATCGTGGAATTTCTATCATGAAACCGGTTCTAAACTCAACAGCAAATAAGCACAAATAAAATGATATTTATAACTTGGATTTATTCAACAAAACAATATTACAGGGGTTTTTTTTCATTTTTATCGTGTTTTAACAGTTGGACGAAAAATTAAAAATTTCATGATAATTTTTCAAATTATTATATTGACCATTCAAATACATATTAACTATCTATCAATTATATCATATATTAGTAATAATATCAATAACTTTTTTGCGTTTAACTATCGTTTTGCTATAATTTTATCTCAAAACATGTTTTATAAGAATTTTGGTATACATTTACATGGTTACACTCTAAACCAACCAATTCAGTGAAACAGTCTCTTTTTTTTATATTTGCTGGACTGGTTTACAAATGTAATTATTTACAATACGTCATAATTTTTATTTTATTTTTATTTTAATATTTAATTTAGTTTTATTCTATTTTGATTTGACACTCAAGTACATGTACAATCCTGATTTATCAACAGCATGATCCTTAACCTCATTTTCATTTACGAATTTAGGTACTAAATATGATGAACTAGATTGAAACAAATCGTTAGGTTGTATCGATTACTGTATGCAGGCATGACCATTATGCAGATATGTAAGCAGAACTATTACAGAGAGACAAAATGAAAACACGAGATTAAACCATAAAGTCGATAAATTATATAATTCATCATCGGTCTTACATGTACACGTATATTGTCTATCTTTCATTTTACGGGCCCTATCAACACGACACACGGATTATTACGGGTCGCCAAAAGGCATTCGGTTAAAAATATGATATGAAAATAAAAAATACCCGTCCTTTTCTGCGGAGCTGTTTATAACAAATGACGCAATGTCTATACGCAAATCAGCTTTGTTCAGAGAGAGCATGTAGTTGAAAGAGACCAATTATAATTCTTTTTTAAATTAAAAAAAATAAAATGTTAGAGTAAAATGTGAAATGAATGGTATTTTACTTTTTGCATCTTCGTCGTAAAACATAATAGGCTGATCATGATATACATAACTTTCTCCATATTTCTAAAAAAAACTCGATCTTTTTCATATCAATGTTTATTTATTTTTTTTTTTTTTTTTGTTCTTATGACGCTTTCGTCTTTTTTTTTTTTTTTTTTGTATCTACTTTGTGGTAAATAAAAGGATTCGCCATTAAATGATAAATAGGAAGTATGCACTTTACATATGGATTTATTGTGATCATATTAAGTAATTGAACAATTAATATTTTTCTCCATAAAAGTAATTGAAAGCCTTATTTGCATACTTTTACCATGGAGTTAATACATTGAGTATCTGAAGATTTTTCATTGATTAAAATAACACAATCATGTACCCTCTCTCCAAGTCTCAAACATCATTTTCATGAGAAAATGGGCATAGTGAGAGTTCTTGCATATCGGAAGGCATTGCCTCTGACATTATCTCCATATAAAGTTGGCTTTCCTGAAAAAAACATATTTGGGCCTGTACATCTTGATCTAATATTTGGACACGGTAGTTTTTGTATATAATTTGTTTCATAATTATGTTATTTGCAACGAAATCTCTCGATGCAAATTGTTGTCATTTATTATCAATTAATTTTTTTTTAATTTCTTGGGAGCCAGAGTTGTTCACAAGTATTAAATGTTTGATATCATAATCAAGACATATGGGTACTTACGTTTCTTAAGATATCGTAAATATTTTCTATATTCCACTTCGTTACATTAATACAAGCTCTATAGATAGGTCTTTGGGTTGATATCAAATCACTTGACGTTAAAAATATTCCTATTAATAAACAGGCTTTGATTATTAGATACAAGTACGAAAAATCATCTCTCTATAAAAAAAGAGATTTTAACATCAAGAAAGGGCGGTATTCTCTGACAGCTGCTTCTTTATGAAGACAATTCATCATCTGAAAATGAGTCCATTTCAACTGTGACTGTAGGGGACCTCTTTGATACTTCCCAGATCAATTGGATAATCATAATAATAATCATCATCAAATAAGCTAAATTTAGCTTTAGAATGGGCAATATTCTCATCTGAATCATCAAGTAAAATGCAATCCGGGGATCTTGAGAGTGCTGTCAGAGTACCAAACTGTCGAAGTAGTTGTTCTGTGTCAATTCTTTGAGAAGAGAAGCTTGGTAAGGTAACGATGAACTTTGGAGGCAATCCACTGAATTCTGCATTTTTTGATTTATACGTTGAAAGAAGGCAGATATCATTGGAGTCACGTAATTTCTTTAGTTCGCCAGTGCTATGTGTAATTTCTAAAATAGCATGATTTATTTCATCTTCTTGTTTTTTCAGGAAAGCCAAATGTTCGGACTCCGTTTCTTTAATATTCGATTTCAGTTTGCTGATGATATTGTCTATTTCTCTGTGCCAATCTTCTCCCCGCATATCGATAGCTGATATCAATTTCTCTGTGTTTCTTTGCAAATCGGCCCTCTGAGCTGGGAAAGATGATGCAATCTCTTGATATTTAGGATAAATGGATTTTCCTAACTCGTCTAAATCTGCTTGTAAGGCTTTATTTTTGCTCTCCAAATAACTAAAACTATCTACAACATCGTGAGCCTTATGTTTCTTGGAAGAAACGCATTGTAAACAAACAGGAATGTCACATTGCTCGCAATAGAGTTCACACAGTTTTGTAGTATGTTCTTGGCATTTGGGATTTCTTGGAATCGATTGTCGATGTTTGATTGGAACCACTATGTGAAGTTTGGATTCATCCAAGAGGTGTTCTCCCACACAGACCTTACAAAGGTTGACATGACATATGTCACAGTAAAGTGGTGGGACAGGTGTATCACACTGGTCACATCGAATGACATCCTGGGCGCTGTTACGGGGGTCCATGGTTTGTGAACCTTGTCGATTTGCAAAATTGAAGGGTTAAAACCTGAAGGGAAAAAACAGCACATTGTTGACAAGATGGTTTGAGCTTTACGATTAAGATAGCATTTTTCAGGGTAACATTTTTAATATTCATCAACAATGTGACCTATTTTTACGTATTTTAGGGGATTGTGATTATTCTAAACATTCTTAACATAAATTTATATTTGAATATCCATTGTTCTGTCCCACTATAAGCCCATTTGGAGGAGCTGCAATTATTTTTCTATTATCGCAATTGCTCTGACTGTATGCGCAATTCCCCCACAGACTCTCAGATAGCGAATTCTCAACAATTATTTAATGAATTTTACTCGTATATATAGTGAATATTTCTAATAACAAAAATATGTGGTGTTTAATATAAATTATCTTAAGTTTAAAATAAAAATACAAGGTATTTTAGTTTTATTCATATTTAATTTTAATCAATTACAAATGTTATTTAGTATTGTATAATACAAATGTATCTAAATAAAACGAAAGTGTTTGATTTTAATATTTACGTGTACAAATTTCAGTGTACAAGGAAAGATAACTCTTCCTAACTATACCATGATTGATGTACCTTACTGTTGGCGTACTATGACGTCATAAAGGTGTGACGTCATATACTTTTCCATGACGTTATAGATTTAAACCACTATACGATTCATCATGTGTTTTTCTCCAACTCCCTAAAATTGGTGTATTTAAAACATGTCTTATATCAACATTTTAAAGGAATTACTGTTATAACATATTATTTATTCTGTTAACAAATCTATTTGAATTTGAATAAAACAGAAGCAATCTGGATAGGATCAAAAGAAATGATAAGCCAGGCACTCTGCCAGTAAAATGGTCCAGAGAGGAATTTTTCACTTTAGGTGTTTGGTTCAATAGTGAAAATGAAAATAACGCTGTCGACAAAAATTTGGAAACCAAATTAGAGGATTTAAAAGTAACCCTTAAAGGTATATGTGGCGTATTTGGAGTAAAATTTTTGACATGGGTTTGAGTAAAAATATACATCATGCTTCTTAGAATTAGACGTTTCACAAACTCTAGGCCCATAAAACATGTTCTGTCTTTAGTTATTTGTCTCTAAACATTGCTACCCGTCTGATGAATATTAATGTCATCCGCCATTTATAACGCCACTGCGCATGAGTGCGGGAAAACCTAGCATTGAAAACACGATGGAAGAATAGTTTGTTTACAAATTAGAATCACGTTTTTCATGTCTTAAAATAGATGATTCTTATATCAGATGATACTCGAAGCAGTATTATTCCGATATTTAATAATGTAGAACGATATAAATTGTTAATTATGTGTAATAATGATCGTGTTTAGCATCATCGACACGGTAAACGGATTAAATACCCCTCTTCCTGAGGGATGCATCTACTGAGAGTGTTTATTCTTTATTTTAAAAAAATCCTGTAAACGAAAATCCACTTGTGGTTTAAAACTTATAAAGTAAACACACGGAACACATGGAGCACGAACCTGACTATAGCAAAACCCCTACAACTTCATGATGGAAACTTAAGTTTAATTCGGCTTTAATTCCTATTCCATCTATCTACATGGTATCCGATGACAATCTTCCCTTTAATCCTATCCTTGTCAGTCTGTCTCTTTTTTCTTTCATTACCAAATCTGTCAAACTTAACGGTACACCTATCTTCTTGTCGTCGCCATTGTTGTTGATAGACCGAGATGGATGTCACGTGACCCATATTAGGCGGGGTTATTCAAATCTTTTGTATTTTATACCGTGCCGGTAAAAAATAAAAAATATTTTTTTGATTTCTTGTATCCTTGTTATGCGATTGATTTATAAAGCGTAATTTGTGTGAAAGTCCTATCTTTAAGTAAAGAAATGAAGCAAATAATCAGATCTTATTATTGTTATTCACTAAAAATACGCCACATATACCTTTAATCTCTGGAAAATGCGCAATCTATCACTTTTAGGGAAAATTTTAATTGTGAAAACATTAGCGTTGTCATAACTTGTATTCCTAGCCTCTGTCATTCCAATACCTTAAAACATAATTAATTTAATACAAAAAGAAATAAATAAATTTATATGGAATTCAGAGATTCCTAATATAAATAAAACACTATTAGCTGTCAAAAGTTAGCTGATTGTGGACTAAAAGCTCCAAATTTTGAAATTCAAGTTAAATCACTTCAAATAAATTGGATCAAAGGATTTTTAGTGAGAGTGATGCAAAATGGAAAAAATTAATAAATGCTTTTATTAGTAAAATAGAAATTACTGATCTTCTCTTAACAAGATGTAGTCTGCCAAGTTTTCTAGTAAAGTTACCTACCTTTTATTATAATATAATCACTTCATGGAAAATATTTAGAAATTGTATGAATGAAATCAGCATAAACCCACCCATTTTTACAGAATGCTTGTGGTTTAACAATTTTATATGCATTGACAATAAATCAATTTTTTTCCTGAATGGTATAAAAATGGAATAATGTTTTTAAAAAGATATTATTAACAATGATGGCTCTTTCTTAACTTTAGATGAATTTTATGAAAATTTTAAATTTAAACCCTCTTTTATTCAATACAACAGTCTCCTTTCCTTTATCCCAAATAATTGGAAAAAACTTATCAAAGACATTTCTTGTCCGTTCAAGGAAAATTTCTACCATTAAGTGAATTAAAATGTAAAGATGCTTATTTGATTTTAATTAACAGTTGCAAGGAAAATACTCTCTGTATCCAAAAATGGTCAGAAATATTTGAAGTAGAAATTCCAGTCTCTGATTATAAAAAGATATTTAATTTACCTTTTCAGTGTTGCACACAATCTAACGCACAATCTCTTCAGCTCAAAATATTACACAGAATCATTGTACATAACAAGTCGCTTTTTAATGTGAAATTGATTTCAAGTCCGAACTGAACACAGACAACTGTAATGAAATTGACACTATACATCATATATATTTCCAGTGTAGAAGCATACAAACTTTCTGGAAAGATCTAATATATTGGTGGCAACAACATATAGAAAATGTCAATCACTTAACCATGCATGCAAGATGTCATATTTGGTATCTACAAAGTTAAAAATGTTCCACTAAATTTTTGCATTTTACTTGGAAAATGCTTTATACAACTAATTCATTCAAAATCTCCTGGCAAACAAATAGAGTTCATTGCTTTTAAGAATTTTCTAAGAAACAAGCTTCATGCGAAAAAAAAATATATCTGTTCGAAGAACCAAATGCACATTTTTTATGAATTATGGCAGCCAATATTAGCTAACTTGTAACTGTGGTCTTTTAGTAATATATTGATTGTCTTGATTGTCTGGTTTGCTGATTAATGCTTTTTACTATGTTAGAACTAAGATACATGTATATTTTAGCTCCATCTCAATATTTTAGCTCCATGTCCAAGGTACTTATATATTGATCTGTCTCAATGCCATTTATTCTATTGTGAAACGTTTTGAATTGTGTTCTAAAAATATATGTACCATAATTGTTGAGCCAATAAAATATTCACCACAACAACAAAAAAATTTTAAAAAAATTAAAAAATAAAAAATCTATGTGATTTAAATAAATACATTACAGTTTGAACGTTTATTTTTTATGCAATAGCTAAATGTCAAGGTCTAGGCTAATACAGAGTATTTGCAAGTGGTAAAATGCAAATATATTAGTAATAAACAACGATTATTTAGTGAACATGGCGTTATGAATAGCAACTGCTCTGCTGGCATATTGCTATTCATAACGCCATGTTCACTAAATAACGTTGTTTGTTTCTTAAATATTTGCATATCCATTGTTCTTTTCCACTATGAGCCTAGCCGGAGCAGCTGCAATTTTTTTCTATAATCGCTCTCCCTGTATGCGCAATTGCCTCACAGACATTCAGATAGCAAATTCCAACCATAATAAAATGATTTTTACTCGTATATATAGTGTTAAATGTTAAGGTTTAGGCTAATACAGAGTATTTGCAACTGGTAAAATGCAAATATAGGTAATAAACAACGATTACTTATTGAACATGGCGCGCATGGAATATGCCAGCAGAGCAATTGCATGTTCACTAAATAACGTTGTTTATTTCTTAAATGCACTACTACCGGTAATTATATATACACTAAAAAAGCTTTCCTTACGTATAATACTTTATAAACATTTCTTACCATAAAAATCAATAGTCATTGAATTGAAGTCACAATACAAACCTCAGAAAAATCAAACATGGCGTTTGCAGGTATTTACTCTTCCTTGTTTGCTTTACCTGTGTGGGATCACGTGGTTTATTATTTTTTAAGTTATGGAGAACTAATGTGTATAAAAGTGCTGGTTTTTTTTTAAAATGCTGCTTTTTAAACAGATTTATTTCAATTATAATTCTTATATTGTGATTGGTCACTGCATTGTGTGACTTACATGTATGATTTAGTTTGACTTTTTATTCGTTAAGCAAGATTGCGTATCAGATCACATTAAAATAGCGTTATAGTAGAAAATATAATACAGTACCGTCAACGCGGATCCCGTATTTAACCGCGCTCCCCCCGCGGTTAATTAATTCTTTCCGCGTTACACCATCGCGGTGTATTCATCGCGGTCCTCGCTGCAGCCATGTTTAAACCGCGGCGGTGTGACCTACCGTTGAACGATTTAATTTTACCTGTACGCCATTAGACAATAAGACGGCCACCTAACATTAAGAATCATTCCTTACTGACCATGTCTGATGTATTGCCTCATTTCACATTAAATGATTACATATTAAATGCACGTTTTGAAAACTCCTTATGAGTTATTTTAGAGAAATTTTAATTAAAGAATCATCTGCACCCGTTACAATTTTCATGTAAATGTGGATAAAGCTATTATTTCTACATGTAGGATAAGATAAAAAGTAAAATAAAAACTACCGGGTTTTTTTTAATGATTCTAAACATTTCAGACTATAAATATTTTTAATCCATATCAATTTGTAGCATGTTTTACGGCACTGTCTCTCGATGCTCAAGACAGTTAACCTAGTCCGTTACAAGCACATGCTACCCGGTGAATGTTTACCTTACGATCAACGGCATAAAATGAAAATGTTACTCTACACTTAAAATACTACAAGGTATTGATATCATTTTATGTGTGTTGAATATGAATCTACTACACATATGTTGTACATATCAGTTGCGAATAACGTTTCTCGTAACCCCCCACCCCCCCCCCACCCTTATCTACATTGTTTTATGACTGTCAAAGTAAACTGAATTTGACTTTTGTCCCAATTGTTTTACACAAAGGTGTGAAACAATCACACAGACAGGAAATCACTCAACGCTTGAACGCACATAATACACAGGTATGAGACAGGTGGATAATCCGTGTAACGAATGACCATCAGGAATTTTACCCCCCCCCTCTCTCTCTCTCTCTCTCTCTCTCTCTCTCTCTCTCTCTCTCATAACGATCATAAAAAGAGAATATCTGGATCGACGACACTCATAAACAAGAAACCCCTTCTGTAAGATAGAAAAGGGATGGTGTTTTACGGTTAGACGAAGTAGTTCGCAATTTAGAGGTTTTCTTTTGTCTTGAAGAGGTGTGAAAACCCCCAGGGCATGCCGTTTTTTCTACCCTGAGTTTGCTAATCATTATACACAGGAAATAATCGCGACTTAAACTTACTTAATATACACAAGAAAGGAAATGTGTTCATAAATAGTTTGCATTTCTTTTTAAAAAGTAATTCGAGTTGTATGCATTTAATAACATGTACAGTTACCATGTTTTGTGATGCAAAATAATACCTCTTTCCATTTCTTGTAAAGAATAGTAACACTTTAGTATCGAGTTAAATACAGCAGTTATATACCAAGCTTATAAGGTTTAAATAAGAGAACAACACTAGTCTAATTATTTTAATATTATCTACCTAACTCTGATGTCAACCTGAAAAATATCCTCGCGACCTTAAATTGCCATAAACCGCTTCGCGAATATTCTAACATGATTAGCGGTTAGCGCGCTGTTTTCCAGACCGTGTATTATACATGTATCACTTTCACAGAAAACCTTGCCCATGAACAAGTAGATTAAAATTTTAAAATACATACAAAATACGAATATAATTAATATACTACCTGTGAATGTCTAAAATACAATTGCAAACTGGCTGAAAGTTTGTTGAAACTCGATCGGACGGAAATATTTCAATAATTTGATTTACCCGGTATGCAGTTTGCATTGATAAAACAGAAGGGTTTCAATACTTCCTCACAATTTAACAAATTAAGGAAAAAAATAAAATACAACTGGCAAACATATAATTTTTCAAATAGGCTGCCTCAATTTTAATAATTTGTAAAAATACACCGTCAAGTTACAAAAACAAAAGTTTCAATACTTCCTCACAATTTAATAAATTAAGGGAAAATAATAAAATACAACTGGCAAACAAATAACTTTTTGAATAGGTTACGTAAATTTTAATAGTTTGTAAATATACACCGTCAAGTTACAAAAAGAAAACTTTGAATACTTCCTCACAATTTAATAAATTAAGGGAAAAAAATACAACTGGCAAACATATAAATTTTCGAATAGGCTACGTCAATTAAAATAGTTTTTAAACTATTTGTCAAGTTACTAAATGAAATAGCATCGATGAAAGATTTTAAACACACGTTATATAAATTTTTTAAAACAATTTGAAAATATATCGTCTGTAGTCTTAAATACTTCCATTAATAATATGATATAATTATACAGTTACTTGTAGCTGTCAATTACTTTTTAGTCAAGGGAGATAACTCGCGTTTCAGTCCAATACTTTTCCTCACCTGTATTTGATCGTCAAGACCGCGGCGGTGTTGATTTGCTGAACGACCCTACCGCGGGGGTACGCGGTTTTACCTGAGACACCTGTCGTAAACCGCGTTGCAATTTGGACCGCGGGGGTGCGCGGAAAATACGGGATCCGCGTTGACGGTACTGTATATACAGAGAAATTTAAGGTCATAATGTTTAACGACTTCAATGCTTTCTATTTAAATTAGAAGACAACGGTTGTACAGTTTCATACATGCATGACCTATACGAATACCAATAGTAGGTTTAATTATACAATTTTCTGTTCGTATGATATATATACCGTCATGACAGAAGATGTAGGAAGTGCATTACGAGACATGAAATTTTCGACGTCGCACATTGCGCCGCCTGGCAAAACTTGTTGTTACTAGTTATTCATTTTCTCCATAAAGAAATAAAGTAGAGGTTTGAATTTTTCAGTATTGTTTGCCAAAGGGTCTTTGAACAAAACATAAAAGTCTAATGAAATTGCAGTAAACACATTTTAAGTTATGTGTTCTGTCTACGCTATTTTGGGACAACCCTCGTAGTCTAACTGACAGAGTATAAGGATCCCGTCCTATAACAATAACACAGTAAACTACTTACAAAAAGAATAATGTTGATTTTCAACAACTTCATCTACCACAGTGCATCCAGATAAAGTCTGAGAATTACTTCCAAAGTTATGAGTGATCAGGAAGTTTGATTATAGGACAAGAAGGATATTAATTTTTAAAATTATAAGATATCCTTCCTCGAAACAATGCATGACCAGAGTTATCCATTTTTATTAAATTTCTACAAAGGTGGCTACACTATGAATTATGGCTTCCACGAAACTGAAACGGGCAAGAAAGGGATTTCATATAATTGCTTTTAATATTTTGACCTGAACGTGTTTTATTGACTATAATGGTGTCAAAAGGATTGGATACAAGTTCTATAACTTAGGTGGTCCTCTCCTTGTTACGTACATTATCTTTTATTTTTACATTGCCATATAAAAACATTTATAACAATTGTGGTACAAATCAAATGAAAGAGATATAAAACACTTATTTTAAACGCTGTAATATTGTGTATAAGTAGAAGTTGAAAAAAAGATTATGCAAATACTATTAAATAATTTAGTTAAATTTTCCACACTCCTGTATGAATGTTTGAACTGCTTTAAAAAATTTCACATTTTCATTATCAGACAAAGATTTATCACCCCAAAGTATATATTTAAATAGTTCAGCGATAAAAGATTATACATAAGAGATTGTCTTACTAATAAATTTAGTTTTTCTTCGAAAAGACTTAAAAATATGGAAACATATGGATCATTTTTTTTAGCATACATATTCATATATATAATATAAAAAGAAAGTATGATGAAACTATAAGTTTCGCGGTTAGGTTAAGCATAATTTGTGTGCAATTTAGCGTCTTATTTTGACTGTTACGTACAAACACAGGATAAAACTGTGCCATTCGGTCAACTGAAATGTGACTGAATTGTAACTGAAAGATGACTGAATGGCATAGCTGTGCCATTCAGTCAGCTTTCCAGACCATTCAGTTGACTGAATGGCAGAGCTTCATCCTGTGAAAATTGTAAAATCTTTACTGTTTTCATTCAGACCAAAAGCTTGGTATTTTCCGTTTAAAAAGATGTCAATGCAATAAAATCGGGTAGTAAATTACTACCACCTCGGTGCATTATCAACTAATATGGCTATAAATAGCCTACCCAGAGGTTTCCATAAAACAATAAACATATCATGGAAATTAAGGCTAAACATCCCAGTTTTATAAAGAGGAAAGTAAAAACATAATTACATACATTTTAGCGAATATTTGATAAAGTTGTTAACACCAAATTCAAATTCAAAAAAATGAGCTAAACATAGTTTCACAATTGATAAACTAGGTTTATTGGTTGTAGACATTCAACTATAGTTAACGCCGTTAATTTATCTTTCACAAATGTATTAAACCATAGTTAACGCGATCATCTATGTTTCAGAAGTGTAAACTATGATTAATTAACACTGAAAACAATCATTTGCAATTGCTAAACATAGTTTATCTGATAAACATAGTTTCACGATTTGCGAAACTTTGATTAAGAATTAACGAATGTTAATCATAGTTTACAGATGTGAATCTATATTTATCAGCAAAATTTGTTGATTTTGCGGATGAAAAATGTAACGAATCGTTCACTATAATTTACGGTTCGTATTTACTATAGTTTACAGACGATAAACCTAGTTTATCGACTGTGAATCTATGTATAGCGCATTCTTGTGAATTTGGTCTGCCATAAACAGATGTTCTAGTATTCTCTTGTTCAACTCTCAACAAATCACACCAAACTACTTCATTGCAGTTCTTGGATTTCAAATCTTGTGAATCTGTTTATAATGCTTTCCGATAACATTACACTTTTAGTCAATGACGTCATCAGTGTAATTAATTTAGATTCCATATGCTTTTTGCATAAACAACGAACCTATTTTTTAGTTACAGAAGGAAATCTCCAAGATCAACCTTTAATGTAGACGTAAATAGGTATACTTTAATTTACGCCATTACAAACCTACCGGTCTGCGTTTGAAAAAAGCAAACTTAATTTTTTTTTTAATCAATATTATTTACGATACAATTTACATTTTAAATGAAACTAAATAAGACTTTCGTCAAATAATATTGATAGCATTTCATTCATCATCTACTGGTTTGACATTTACATTGCCAAAGAGTATACTACAATATAACTGCACGTGTATTTTTAATAACATCCTCTTATTGTAAAATTATAACTTTATTTAAATCTATAGACTAACAGACCCCCCCCCCCCCTTCCCTAGAGTGCTGTTCTGGGGGAAAATGAGACAGACATCATGAAAAACTCAAGAATATAATGAACGCAAAACTGACCTATTTGTCATGTTTGTGTCTTCAGAAAGTTGAGGAATACTAACTATTACATTCCTTTTCTCCGTCTTTTGATATGAGCAAATGTAAGACAAGAGCTGTCCAGTAGAAATATTCGTTGAGAAATAAAATTTTGTCTAATTGAGTTGTTATAATATAGTATTCTTTAACAATAAAATGATATAATGAAAAAAATTTCAAAGCATTATACATGTTTACCATATACAGTAGTTCTTTTTTAAGGAGCTGGATGGTCAACAAATTAACCATCAGATCTACCTAAAATTTTAAGATATGATTTGTTTTGCTATAAACTATTATTTAATTAGTAAAGAACAAATCCATATATTTTACCTATTAATTTGGGGTATTTCCTATATCTTTATACAGTGATCAATAGCCCCGACTATCAAGCCCTCGTAAACATTTTTTAAAAGACTAGTTCTCTGTAAATATCACACATTCAAAATAGGGTGACCACATTATGTCTCAGAATTTCTTCAAACTTGTCATATGGTATCACTTGAGGTTGAAACTAAAATTTATGACATGATTTTTTTATCTGCAGCCTCTTGTTACCACGGTAAAAGGAATGCAAAATTTGTGACCAAAAATACCATTTTTTGCATAAACTTATTTAAATCTTATTAATATTTATTAACCCTACACAAATTTCTGCTTCTACAGTATATTATTTCATAGGCTAATTGAGCAGCTCCAAGTAGATTGCCATGATAAAACAAAACCGTTTTTTTTTTAAAATTGATTTATTAATTTTTCTCTGTTTTTCTTTTCTTTTCAGATGTCCCAACATCAAAAACCTGTAATAAATAAATATAGATATTTAGATAATATTACACACTATTAAATCAAAATTCTATAAATTAATTTGAATTTACTTCATAAAGCACTTTGAACTTAATTAAATAAAATAAATTCTCATGAATTGTGTACCACTGTAAATTAATTCATATCCTTCATGGGTTGTTTTTTGAAAACTTCAATTCTTACAAATTCTAGGAAATATTTCAAAACTTAAAACCATTCCATTCAAAATATCTATTTCATAATTATAAAGAAATTGAATTCATTCAACAATCATTCCTACAATTGTAGTAATAATCAAACTTAAAATTATTTTTCATTATGAATAAGCATATGGTAATTTAAGACTAGCTACAATAATTAAGCCGTCATCCAATTTCAGAGAGAGAGAGAAGAGAGAGAGAGACAGACAGACAGAGACAAAGAACATCAGATCTATAAAAAATCTGAGAGGGCTATGCAGCTAGGGTAAGACCAGGATAAATATACATATTTACATGTACCTCTTGAACTCTTTTCCTGATTTGAGACACTGTGTGGTGAACAGATTTATCCTCCTTTGTGGTCACTTTCTCCTTCCTCTCCTCTTGTGTCTGTGGTCCTTGTTTCTTTCCGAGCAGAAAAGTGTTCCGCTGTAGTTCTTCTCGGAGACCATCTGAAGCTTTAGCCCTTTCTGCATCATCTGATTTTAGCTTATTTTTTGCAATATTCAATGTCTGTCTTGGAATGAATTTTGGGGTAGACCTTGGCTGTGGAACATTTTTCACAATTAATCCATTAACTGTCTTTATTTCCTTTGGTTTTTCATTTTTATTGACTGTATCTATTTCACTTGCACTTTTTTCTGGGATTGCTACTTTCAAATCACTTTTATCTCTTTGATGTTGAAAGTCACTGTTAGCATCTTCACCCATTTCCCTTGGTAAAGTAGCATGTGCTGATGGAACGCGAGCAAATTCATAATTTTTCCTTGCACGAAGTTTTGGATTAGAACTGTAATCTTGTTTTGGGGGAAGAGGAAGGTGGTAGCATGGTTCAGGCTCCGAGATTGGAGCACTGTTAGGATCATGCTGTGGGATCCTGTTGCCCGATCGGGATCTGGGATCTGTTTCAGGAATCTGGTTGTGGAATCTTGCACTGAAATCTGGTTCTGGTATACGGCGGTCTGTGTTGATTTGAACATGTGTTTGTTGAATTTGTGGACTATCATTATTCCTGGAGACTTCGACTTCTGAAACTCCCTGATCATCCTGTAGATCAGGTTTGTTCTTTTGTGTTTCTTTACCTTTAAAAACAATAATAAAGTTCAATTGAATTGATTGGTCAGTTGGATGGATATAAACATAATGCACAATTATTTAATGCTTATATCCATTTAAATGACCTTATTCTACTCATGTACATCAGGTTTTAGTGGGTGAAAAATATTGGTATTTTTCTTGCAAAATTATTTTGATGAAACTTCATTTGGTGAACACAAACTCAACCTTTCATCACAAGGCAAACTAATAACTAACAAGCAAGTATGCAAATTTAGCAATTAAACTTTAAGCTGTTATCTTATAGAAGTACTAAAATTGGGAAACTTGGCTACCCATTAGAAGAAAACCAAAACAAAAATTTGCAATCCTCTAATTTCTCCATACCTAGATTCCTTATCCTGGCCGCTATGTTTCTTCTCCTTTCCTGCAACTTCTCTCTTGTTTCTGCTACACTTTCAAACTCTGGAGCATAGCTTATATGCAGCAAACCACCATAGAATGAATAATCATCCAATTTCCTTTTGGCAAACCTGCAAAAATTACAATTGATCTAGGGCTTACAAAATGTAAAATATCTCATGAGTGGGTAAACACTTACTGCTATTATCCCAATACAAATTGGTTAAGTTATGCTAACAAAATTAATCTTAGTAACTCAGGCCAAAAAATTTAAAATACAATGTGGCAGGCAAGTCATATTGCTGGATTTGACAAGGGGAATAACTAAATTTTCATTTATTTGAAACTTCAAGTTGGAAACTTGAGTAATTCCCCTTTTCAATATATAGCCTTCTCATTTGACCCAATGAGATGGATGCCTAAAAAAACAAATATTAATTGTTTTCTTTGTCTTATAAAAGTATAATTTCTGTTGGGAAAAATATACAAATTTTGTGATTTCCATGTTTACAACAAAGTACTCCTGCTGGATAGGGGGATGTGTTGTTCATATGGTCTCAGGGTGTTCACAATGTAGATTACTCTTTCAGAAATAATTTGAATTTCGATATCTTTAGCAAAAATTTATTCTTTAATACAAAGCTTAATCAATACTTTTTTTTCAAAATTAATTATAATGGTAACTGTTCTAAAATAAATGGTTTATAACCTTGCTGCCTGGATTTTCTGAAACTTGATGAGGTATACATCATTGTATTTGTCAGCCGTTGGAAACTCATCTAATATTCTGTATTCTTGGACTGCTCCATAAACCGCAAACAACTGGATCAGCTCTTGACTGGTTCCCAGAGCTGGTACCCCCTGTACAATCAGGTAGGCTGATTCCTGATTAACTGTATAAACCTGAAATGTTCAGACCTAAAATTGAAATACATGTACCATACAACCAAATATCAATAGAGAAACACATTTCAATGATAAAAAAGTTGAGGGTGCATATTTCAAAATGATCATCTCATTGTTAAAGTAGAGGTGATGACTCAATACATGAAGTGAATTCTATCAGAAGGCTGCTTTCAATGAAAATTCAAAGTAATTGTTATGTCATTTTTGCAAAGACTTTAAAGTTTAATGTATGTAGTAAACATTTGCCTACTATACAACATTTCTAAAGTCATCTTTGAATGTATTATGTGTATTGCAAAAAGGGCTTTGTTTAAAAAAGCTCTTTTCTAATGATTATATGTAGTAGGAAAGGAGTAATGATATAAATCCATGTACAATGAAAACACTCAACCTGGATCCGAACCCAGGACCCCTGGGTATCAGGAGAAAACGTACCCAGGAGAAAATGTACCCAGGAGAAAACGTACCCAATTTCTAGGGTACGTTTTCTCCAGGAGAAAACGTACCCTATGAAAATAATAAAGTTTAGTCTACTTATTAGTTTTTAATACTTTTAAATACTATTTTACACTATAAGTATTTATGAAAGTATGAATTTTATAGATAACGTTATATGAATTTAATAATTTATATAGTATTTAAAGGGTTTGGACATATCAAATAATTTTTAAATGCTACTTTAATGCAGGGGCTGACAAATCCGATTGCCCGACGCCCGGGGCAAGTGATTTTTTCGATCGGGCAAGTAAAAAATCGATAGGGACTTGCCCGTGGGCAAGTGACTTTTTAAACTTTCGCATATATACTGGAAATGAAAATACCGTATTTCGCCGAATGTAATACACGCTTTTTTTTCTAGAAAACTCTATGATCTAAGGGTGCTTAAATTATACACCACAATAGGATTTTGACATGTTTTTTTTTCCAGGTGCAGCGCGGGCTATCATAATGAAATAAATTCTCTCTACTGTTATTCAGTACTACTGTTCTTGTGTTTGTTTATCGTAATGTTTAAAACTAATTTAATCTTTGTTAGAGCGTTTAATTGCAAAAACTGTTTTGATTATAATCTGTTAATAGATAAATACTTATAAAATGGCAATTAACATCAATTTGAGCTGTTTATTGTATGATCAACTTCTTTGAGCTGTGTTCACCGTCTCCATGTACGCCGCCATAACTGATGTTAAAAATAGATGTGTGCCTGTTATCACTCGCTAATCGTAATCATAGCCTAGAACTTTTTAAAAATTAAAATATTACCAGGGTAGGCCTAATATGATTATATATAATTAGTTTAAATTAAACAACTCACTGAAGATTCATTTTATCTTTATTTTTAACACCTCTGCGGCCTTAATAAAACCATGGCCATGAACACGCGTTCGCGCTTGTCACCTATTATCTCGGACGTTCACCTAAGGTAAAAGAAGTTATAAAGACACCCAAAACTGTTAATAAAATGTTTGTTTTTTACCTTTACAACAAATCCAACTAAATATCAATATGTAATGTGTTGATTTTTTAACACATTCTCGAGAAAACCAAGAGGAAGCGATGTTGAATCAAAACTTTATATTATGAAGAGTATTAAAAGTGGAAAAATTTAAGTAAAGGGCAAAATCATCGTACGGTATGTGTATTGTATATTTTTAATCACAATAAAGAATTTGGTCGGGCTAGTAGATATTGAGGTAGGGCAAGTAAATTTTGCCTAGCCACTTGCCCGAGGGCAAGTGCTTAAAAAATGTATTTGTCAGCCCCTGTAATGCTTAGTTCAATCCATAAATATATAGAAATATATTCATTTTATAAATAATATGACTGTAAATTAACGCATTGTAGGCTGTCATAAAGTGTAGTCTATACTTCTTCTAAGTTTTCCATTTACCGTTAGCCTGAGCAGTTATTATTATGTAATATTCTGTATTGCCTCCGATCCCCACGCTAAGGAGGTAGAAATATTCATTCCACACACATTAATTATACATGTCAGTGGCGTCGGAAGCAAATTGAAAGTGGGAGGGAGGAGGGGGCTAAACTTATTGCAATAAAAACTAATTATTTAACGGTTTCGTTTATGGTTCATTAATTGCCGACTTATCAAACTGCTCAGGCGATGTTCGTGTATGTGCATGTAACAAATTATTGTCTAAATAAACAAAATTATTGTCTTAATAATTTATGTACCTAAATTATGTATTTAAATCAACAGCACCAAATGATAAAAATGTTTGTTGTATTTTTTTGTATTTTTTTTCATCCAAGAATATTTATTAAAACTATAATTTATTATTTTCATAGGGTACGTTTTCTCCAGGAGAAAACGTATCCGGGTACGTTTTCTCCTGGAGAAAACGTACCCTAGAAATTGGGTACGTTTTCTCCTGGGTACGTTTTCTCCTGGGTACGTTTTCTCCAGCATTCGACCCCTGCAACTCTATAGTCAGGAACAGAACCAGCGTTTTTGATTTCCTGTGGTTTGTGATTGAAGTGTAAAGTTTTCACCTTTGTAGCCTTGGGTATTCTGCCCTCTCTATAAGCTGGTCTGTTTTCTGCTACTTCTCCTTTTACGTGATGCGAAGGTAAAGCCGTAGGCGCTGCCATTTTAAATGAATGCACTAAAATACGAACAATTGATTATTGTGATATGACAAGTATTTTTTTTAAAATTATATTGCCATTTTAAATGAATCATTACTACATAATAATAATTTTGTTAGGATTTAAAGAATTTTTAAATATAAAATAAAAATATTGTTTTGATAGCTTTTTTATTAGCACTCACAACAAAAGCGATAAGTTACGAAATCAAGTAAGCCATTTTTCTGGGGTTTTAGACGTTCACCACAAAGTGAAAGTAGAATTAGAGAGAGAGAAAAAAAACATCCGGTAGGTTCGCGTTGCAATGTTTCTCGTGGGACTTACAGGTGGAATCGCCTCGGGGAAAAGTACCGTGGCTAGAATATTAAAGGAGGACCTTGGATGTGTGGTGATCGACGCAGACGTTGTAGCCAGAGAAGGTAAACAAACACAGTCCACTTTTTTTCGGGTGTGAGCAGAAACCGAAAGTAGCCTTTGTAGGATATGTCCATATATGTCAGAAATTGATTCTCTAGCTAATCCTTCATCTTTCACGGATTAAGGCTATTAAGAGAGATTAAGGAATAAGTCAATGATTCAGTGCTATGTTCCAAGTGGACCGTTTTGAACCCAGGTCACAACCAATATTAACGTTTCACATTTCTTTTAATCTTGGTACAGTACAATCACAATAGTCTGTCCCAAGATATTTATGCTGCACATTTGGACGATTTTAAATACACATACCTGTGAAAGAAGAGCAATTGAAATCGATGTAAGGGAAATTTTCCAAGTTAACTTCATTCACACATTATCATTTTTCCTTGGTAAAAATTCAAAGGAACGAAAACAGCTAGATTTCCTACGGAGATATATAATTGGGAATGTTGACATCTTTTCTCCATTTGGAATATACTTGGAATACTTAACAAAATTTTTTAACGTTATTATCCGGGTAATAGGTGGGTGCCTTCATCTCTTTAGCAATGGAAAATCCCCGTAGACTTTTTTTCTTTTTAGCCATGTATTGAAACCTGACAAGCTAGAGGGTTGATTCAAAAGGGAAATCTTAGGATTTTTTCATACTATTGTATGAACATTGTCTGAACCAATCAAATAATTTAGGAAAAATAGGCAGCAAAAATATCTTAGGACAGCTAGACTATAGATTTAGCTACATAGCTGAATAAATTGAATTACTTGCATATCTTTGTATGCTTTCCCGTACTAGTTTTATTTAATAGCTGTTCAGTCATACTATTTTCTTAGTTGAACATTTGTACAAAAAGTTGCAGCAATAATTTTCTACTTTGGACAGGTCTGAAAACAATTCATTTAAAAAATAATCTTGAAAATGTTTCTCTTTCAGCACAATTGCAGTCAAAGTTCTAACAGTTTTGTAGCTATCAGTATGTTTTACTGTTTATGTGTCACAGTGACTATTATCTATGGACTAATAAATAAAAAATAAATTCATTAAAATTTTGCAAAACAACCAAACCATATTAAACAGGAAATTATTAAAACCATTATGGTATTTCCAATCATTGTATGGAGCTGAAGGTTTTTTTGTTTTTTTCATGTACTACATGTAATTCCTTTTTTCAGTTGTTCAGCCAGGAACAAATGGATGGAAGAAAATTAGGCAACATTTTGGGAGTGATGTTTTCCTACCAAATGGAGAATTAAACCGTGAAAAACTGGGACAAGTGATATTTAATGATGCAGAGAAAAGAAAAGTATTGAATTCCATCACCCATCCAGAGATTTACAAAGCTATTGCTTGGAAAGTTGTAAAAAACTTCCTCCTTGGTAAGCAAGGGCACTTCATTTAATAATTTTACATAAACATTTTAATTAAATCTTCTAAGGCCACTTTAAAAAAATGCTTGTTTGTCCTAGTACATGTATCTCTTCATATTGACTGACAAAAAAAAAAATAAACCGAACTCATTATATTTTTTTTATTCACAATCCATAAAGAGCCAATAAAATGTATACCGAACAGTATATATTTTGTTAAAATCCAATTCTTAGTATTCAGATCTTTTTATGCCCCGCCATGAAATGGCCAGGGCATATAGTTACTGTATTACCCTATTCCGTCATTCCATCCTTCTATCATTCCGTCATCATTCATTTTCTGAGTAATAGCACATATTCAATTCAACTTTAAATTGATATATAGATGTGTCATAGGAATATACAGGTTGAATTTGAATTTGGTTCTGGTTCAATGATTTTTTATAGAGTTATGCCTCTTGAACTTTTAAGAAAATGAGTAATTTTCAGGGATTTATAACTTCTTCTGCAATCAAACAAATGTTATATTAAATTTGGCATTTGAAAATTTGGTCGCCTTTGTGGGAATTTCGATTCATGGCGTTACGACACATCTAGTTTCTATTTAATTATTTTATGCAACTTCAAAAAAATATATATTCCCAAAATATACCTATCCAAAGTTTACGCAACTTCAAAAAAATAAATTAATTATGAAAATAATTTTCCAAAGTATATACATGTATTACCTATCCAAAGTTTAACAAGTTTAAAAATTGAGTCGGAAGAGGACCAACAAACAATACTTTAAAGGTTAGTGGCCTTATATATATATATATTGTACATGGGGAATTTGACTTCCTTGTCTGGCTTTATATACAGTGTCAGATTTATCACATTCAGAGTCTATTAATAAAAATAATTTTAAGGCTTGCAGCAGGTCGTTGAATGAAATTCTAGACCTCCCTTACTTTGAGTCGCACAGAACAAAATATTCTTTTTAGTCTTACGAATTTTACCATTTATTTTTTTTATTAGTCAATTATATCATGATTATCAAACTACCTGGATTTACATTGTACATGTGTAAATGCCACTTGAAAAAATCATTACCTGGTTAATTTAAAAAAATTGTGTTTGCAGTCAACTTTTGTGTACTAATATTTCTTTTTAAGAGCAAAAAATAATGATCGATAAACAATGAATTCCATACTGTAATATTAACTAATTAACACGATTATTATGTCATTGAGAAATTATCTATCTGTATGAAGAAATATTTTTAAGGTCAAGTGCCAGTGGGAATTGGTGTATCATTTTATATTGTATATTTTCTGACAATGCAATGCAATTTGTTTCCAGGGCAAAATTTTATCATCCTTGATCTTCCACTGTTTTCTCTCTCTCTCTCTCTCTCTCTCTCTCTCTCTCTCTCTCTCTCTCGTCTTTTTAAAACACACTGTCTTAAGAATAGAGCCAAATACTGGCATATGATTGTTGATATTAATTCAACTTTCAAAGCAATGAGAAGCATAAACTAGGAAACGAATTAATTATTTTCGATGGAATTTGTTTGCAGGGCAGCATTTTATCATCCTTGATCTTCCACTGTTGTTTGAATCCAAGAAGATGGTTCCTTTTATGAGTTACACAGTAGTAGTAAACTGGTAAGATTTTTATTTTCTGATTTCCTCCAGCTTACTTGTAACATGTATAACATTGTTTTTGGGTATTTTCCCACATTTTAATATAGAGCTCTTCTTCTAAAGGAGATCAATACAGTCTAAAAATTGCTACGACCATCGAACTCTCTTAAGTCCTTGGTCCTGAGTACCAGTAAATATAAATGTTCTTTTAATGAATTTAAGAGAAGTGAACATGCATATATGTACATGTATTCCTCATTGAACAAAAATGATTCTTCAAAATAAAAACATAACCATAAGCACAAAAATCTTTTCAGTTTTTGATTAATATACAGACTGAGTATAAATATAATTACGGAACACCTGTTGACCATTGCACAATTAGAATCTCAAAATCAGGATACACACTGTAAATTGGTTTAAAGAATCTTCTGGGTAAATTAGTAAATGGGTTCAACCAGAATCTTCTTCAATCAAAAAAAAAATCCTCTGATCATCAATAATGCAATATTTTACCAGACATTTGGCTGCAGTTTTATGTACATGTACTAGCGAAAGCTTCGACTTAACTGGATTGTAAGGGAGAATCTAAAGCAAATAGTTCAGACCTTAAGCCTACATGAAGCTAATATCTCAATTATTCTGCTCATTCATCATTTGTCATATTTCAAGCGCAGATCTAGAAAATGTTTCCAGGGGGGTTCGAATGATAATTGTGTTTGCCAGGGAGGGGGGGGTCCGAGGCATATTTGCGATAATTTTACTATGTAAATTTAATAAATTTTCATTTTCAAAAGGGAGTTGGGGGGTTGGGACCCTCTAGATCCGGTTTTGTGAAATATCGTAATCATAATATTAACCCTACGAAAGAGATTTAAGCAGTACATGTTTGTATGTATACAGTAATTCAAAAAATAGATAATAAGGTACATAAATAACTTTTAAAAAATCTGACCTGCTAGTCACAATGCAGCATTATACTCATAATCAGGATTAACAATGATTAAGGATTCATCACACAAGCATAGGAGTACCAATGTCAGTATTGGTTTGGACATTGAATTCATGGTTAAGGAATAACATATATCAACAAATTTGTATGACTGATGAAATCTCGTTTATAAATATTCGTGTACATTAGGCCGTCCTTAAAAAATGTTTGTTTGGAATTGCCGCCTGGAGGTCTCTAGACCCAGGAGGGAGGGAAGGAGGGAGGGAATATGTTTTTTTTTATTTTTGAAACTTGAAGTTTAACTAATTAAAAACTGGCAAAAAAAAATTTGGGGTGGGGGGGGGGTTGCTGATAAACTTTTATCAGCGGAGTGTATTTCAATGAGGCGCGAGGCAATTCTAAACAAACAATAATTTAATTTGGCCATACATGTTTAGACTTTTTCTACCTTCCAGTTCAGAAGAACAACAAGTCCAGAGACTAATGGCCAGAAACCAGTACTCCAAGGAAGCCGCCGAAATCCGAATCCAGGCCCAAATGCCGCTGAGTGAAAAATGCGGTCTTTGTACTCGCATCATAGATAACTCTAAGGACATGAGGACTACATACCTTCAGACGATTCAGTTACATAAAGAGCTATCTAAGAGCCTTCTCTACTGGAAGGTCCGCATGCTGATAGCTCTGTGTGCTGGCTCCGTGATAGGACTGACTATTTATGTAGTGAAGTGCATATTTAGGTGATACATGTATGTTAATGTATTTATGTATGTGTAAATAAATCTGTGGGATGTATTTCTTATGATTTGATTCCATTGCTTTGGAGGTGCTAAAATATTTATGCTATGGATTTCTGGATATATATTTGCATCTACCGAGTATTAATCCCTGTAATTTTTACGGAAACTTATTATCATAGCTCTATAGAAACTGACAGGACTGAAATATACACGACCCGTTTATCGATTGGTCGAAACCTACACTGACCTAAGAAAAATCACAGACTGCACGAAATAATCATGATGATGTAAGACTCAAATACCCATAAATTGGAGACAATTTGGCTGTTTCTTTTAGCTAACGTACTGATGTACATTAACATACATAACCTTCTAACGCGGGTTATGTATTTTTTCTGCAATGTCGCCACCTTCATACCCGCATGAATCACAAAAAAAAATAGCATTTTATTGTTTAAATAATTTAAATATGTTTGTAACGCACCATTTCATTGGCTAGATCAAAAGTTTACACTTGTGTAAACTTTTTTGATGATGTCACAACCGCTCCAACTAAGCCAAATCATTTAACCCGCATAACGTTGCGCTTAAATTTTGTACAACTTTTTGTTATTGATGAAGAAAAATTATCTCAATTTCTGTTCTTAAAGTTAGAGAATTGAATCATTAGGAACAAAATTCGATAGCTACAGAATTTATACTCATATAATCTGGGTTGGTACAGTTTACGATCTTAAGTAAACCACTTATAATAGCTGTTTATAAAGTGTAAACTGTCCAACTCAGTTTATTGATGAGTATAAATTCTGTAGATATTGTATCTACATACCGGTATACTGATTTTTTTCCTATAAAGTGTTATACACATGAAATCAAACAAATTTCAGGTATAAATGATACATTTGATCAGTTGAAATTGTTTCCCAAGTTTAAGCTATACTTGCCGTCTGCAATGATTCTATTGATTTTTCATAATTGTCAAAAACTTTGCCTAACGATATGATTCTTTTTTTTCCAATATAATGGAATGGGGCTTATCTAGCTAAAATTTGGAACTGTAGCTCCCTAGAGAGAAAATTGGTTGACATACGGACAAAAGAGCGGAAGTTTAGATTGCGCAATAAACCTTGTATATTGGTAATCATTGAACAGAAATTTAATAATTCACTCCAAACTATAGCTAACTGCTTTGTTTATAAATTTTGTATGATATTGTTCAATACATTTTTTTTCCACTTATCTGATACATTTCCTGTACAAAAAATAGTAATGCTAACAGCAATATCCTTAACTAGTATTTATACAAGATACATGTAGCAATATTAGTTTACAAAACTAGTTCACATTGTGGGTATACTGAAAACATATTCATCAGCAATTTTAAATGAGAATAAGACGATCGAGATAATACACAGAAACAAAACAATAAAATATGATATGGAGAAATAAAGATACTGTGTACATTGAAATTATGCTATCTTCATACAACAGTTAAAAGAACATTATAAAGACATTCACCGAGATGTCATTAAAATGACAATATTTTACATTTTCAACTGTCTTTGTCTGTGATAACATTACGAATCAATTTTGAACCCTAAAACCCAATAACTTCATAAAACATCAGTGACACAAAATGGGCGTGTCTTATAGCATAACCGCCGCGCAGTAATACATAGCATGTGCTACAAGAAAAAATAGGGATTTTAAAATATTGTTGTTTTAAGTGTACAAATTGGAAATAATATAAATATAAGTAATAAGGTATCATTCTTTGAATATTATGAGGTGAAAATTTCGATCGGAGCGTGGTCAAATCTATCATAAAGCCCTTCGGGCTTTATTGGATTTGACCACGCCCCGACCGAAATTATCACCTCATAATATTCAAAGAATGATTCCTTATATTCCTAAATAATGCTGCAAATTGATGTTCTTTGGCCTAACACAGCTATATAGTGAATTTAAACGGTAGCAAATCTTGCATGTACATGTCAGTAGAGATAAACAACTAAATAAAGGTCATGGTTACAATAACTTTATTCCATCACATATAAATATTAGAACTAGAGACACGGGACTCTCGATGTACATGTATCATGAATCCTAGGTCATTTGATTAAGGTCAAGGTTGTTTGATGAAAGTCAATTTTAGAACTGAGAACACTTGTATATATCCAATATGAAAATGTTATTTTTTTTTTTACAAACCAATTTGTTGTGTTCCTGTGATAGGCACTTTTATTGAGGACTGTTTTGTGAAGGAAGACTACAAATCTGATTAAAATCAGATTCTTTGATCCGCTCACGTAGATCGCTACACAAGGATCTACGTGAGCGGATCAAAGGATCTGATTTTAATCAGATTGGAAGACTTCATGAATACGATAATACGATAATCAAAGAGGCTGTGAGATTCAATAGTCCAAAAATGTTCATGACCATCTAACCCTCGTACAGTACTGTAACCTATAGGCCACTCATTTCAATGTTAGTACAAAACTCATATATATATATATATATATATATATATATATATATATATATATATATATATATATATATATATATATATATATCTCAATGTTAACTGATCAAACGTTCGAACCTCGCAGGAAATTGTGTATAAAGGTGCATTTTTCTAAATAAAAAAAATCAATATCTCTAAATTTCTAGGATAATCGTCGGATAACCGTTTTTATCCACGCAACACAAGCATTAATTTTATATGCCATCTCATGATTTGATTTCTTAGAATAAAGAAATACAATCCTGTAATATAATTATTATTTTCCAAAAACGTAACGTTTTTCGATATCTTGACGTGATTGCGTGATTTTGGCGCAATTTTTGCGTGCGACGGAAAACGACGTTTCAAGATCATCCGGATAATATAATCGATTAAAAATAGCATTTCCTACAAATGGGGGGAATGCATTAAATCTTTCGGTTGTACACATGTCAGAGAAAATATTACATTGATATTAATAATAATTAATAATTATTGATGCATGACAGATTCGCAATTAATGAAATTGAACCATTAAATCTTAAAACTAGAGTGAGAGAAATAGAGAGGGATGAAGAGAGAGAGATTATCGATTTATTGGGTCTTTTTTTTTTAGAATGCAGAGATTGATGCGAGCTTATTTTCTACAGCGCTTCGATCAGCACTGGAGAAGCAACAGATCTGGAAGAGAGGAAAAAATCTTTATTTGGTCGTGAAATGGTAAACTTAGGAAACACCATTAGATTTTTGCAACATTTGGGAGATTATCAAAGCTAACCCAAAACCTCTAATCTGGTAAGTCGTGTATAAACGGTTTTGATTTGGGTCATGTTTACATGCAGTCTGTTGAAACAAGATAAATCTTAAATAGAATTGATACTTTATTTTGCATGCTAGCTTGAGGTAGGCATATATAATTATATGCAACGCTTAAGTAAAGCATAAATCGGGAAGAAACATCTTGTTATTGATTTGAAGAAAAAAAACGAATCAAGAAAAAATTTACTGTTTAACAGCAAAATGGGTAGGTGGAACTTTCGAAACAGTTGCATTGAATTAATATATTATGACCAAGAAAGGCGAGAAGAGCGGATGTCATATTATGCGGAATGCAATGTGTTAAACTATCCCGTTCGGAAAAAGAACAACTTCTGAACGACTTGTGAGCAGAGAAATGTAAAAACTGATGTATCACTATCAATATGTTGTACTGATCATGAAAGAATGCAATTTTATGCATAATGAAATTGATAAAAGAAGACTAATGGATATGATGTGCTCATCGGATCGGCCTTGGAGAAAAAAGAAACGAATGAGAGAGAGAGGGGGGGGGTAGGTTATATGAATACGTCATTTTCGTAATTAAAGCCAAGGAGTTTTGGTCTTTACTCTGTTTGTTGGGAAAAAAGAGTAGACCAAACAACTCTTGGCTTGATTTCAAGATGGTTCGAAGTTTTCTCGTCCGTTACATATATTAGCAGCTAGAATGTTTGCTGTTAGCAACAATTTCCATATACCGCCATTCTTGATTTCATCCCTATCTGCCGTACATGTACAGGACCCTGTCCATCGTCATTCTACAGACAGTTGTAAATGATCCGTCTGCATGTGCTGTACCAAAGTCATTATTTTGTTGTCCGCAATTAGAACTCATGTTGAACAGAACTTTATCGACCTGACTATATTCTCTCTAACTACACACCAATCTGATGTCAACAGAGCTCTTGAATCTATTCTGAATCTTAATTGGCAGCTCGTTAAGAAGAAAAAAAACCCAACTTAATTAATTCCGCGTAGCAACACCTTATGAAAAATACAGTACATGGGCCTGCGCGTCGATATAATTTTTTTTTTTTACTTTTGATTAATAAACCATAAGTTAAAGTTAAAAAGCGGATAAAATGGCAATTTTCCGGGTATACGTCCTTAATCAGGGCCGGGATTTGTCATCTCTGTGCGTGATTTATTTCCGCGGGATATGATGTGGTAGATTCGCATATTCCGAGAATCCAAGCAGTGCTTGTGTGAGACTGTGTAGTGAAGCCCAGCAAAAAAAAAAAAAATCAATAGCAGGCAATCCATTAGCGGTCCGTCTCAGGCGTTGTCAATGAAGCGCAGGAACATTAAGGAGAAATTCCTATGGGAATTCGCTCCTCTCGCCCGCTGTCGCCGGGGGATCTAACTATGTCTCCACTTTAATTGAGTATTGATGTTCTATAAATGATACGCGCACGCACGCATGCACGCACGCGCTCGAGAGCGCACGCACGCCGCTGCACGTACACTACAATGACAGAAGAAAAAATCTCAGTAAAGAGGCGTTTATTTTAATTTAATTTATAGAAATCATCCAACAACGTTTTTAATTCTTTTCCCGTCAGTCTGTCGTGTATATTGATTCAACTACTGTAGTATATACCCGTTGTGCTATAGTCCCTTCAAATTTCGCATAAACGGTCATGATTATCCGAAAGCTTTGAAGTCTTGCCATACTCAAGACTAGGACAAACTACCATCAAGTGTTTACTGTCAGCTTGAAAAATAAATCAAACAGTTGTGCACTTCCATATCAGTGAGACTATAAAACAGCACTGAGTCTACTGACCTCTTCATGTAATGACTTTCCATTAAATCGATTCAAGGTTAATTCTGATAGGTCAAGGCCAAGGGTCATATGTTTACAAAGTAATTGCAGCCGTTTATGTTCTTAACATACAAGCTCTAAAGCACCAACTTATTGTCAATATAATGTGATGCCGTGCCATTCTTTAGATGATGAAGATATATCTGATTTCTTTGAACCATTCTTAAAGTTATATTCGAATGTGAAGGTCACAACCAGATTTTAAGAATACGATCATAGTTGACCAGACTGATTTACTCTTTTTAACGTAATAAATAGTGCTGTTCGAAGAATTACTCTGTCATCATTTTAATGACAATGCGACGTGGGTATTTATCTTCAATCTATTCACGGCCATTCTTTTGCAAAGAATCGAGAGACAATGCACGTTCTTAACTTCTTTACTTGAAGGATGAAAATGCCTATATATTAGTAATTCCTTCCTATTAGTCCAAGGGTTAACAAGGTGTGGTGTGGGGTTAGTGGGGGGATGGTGGTGGTTATACTTTCAGAGGGTTTGAAGGTCGTGGCAATTCTTAGACTATATTAATCTCCTTTTTAAGAAGAGCGCTCTGTATAGAAATCTATAGAAAAATATTCAAAACTGGACTTTTAAAACTTAATAATAGTAATTATGGCTTAAAAAATCATGTTTAAAAATTTTAAGATTGATCTGATGGTAGTCCGAAATCTCTACCTGGCATGAGAAATATCAAAATCGTTAAAAAGGCCAAGAAAACGTCAGGTATTTTGGACTAATCTAGATCTGATGGGTAATTTGTTGACCATCCAGCCTCCTTAAGCTTGTTCACATCGCGTACAAATCCATGACTAACTCTTCTCTTTTTTCCCCCTCACAGAATTAGCATCATGTAGCAGCAGCAGCAACGTAGCACAATGAGGGCTTTGGCTGTTTTTCTTTTCCTTCTGAGTGTCCAGATCATCCAGGGCCAATCACTAACGATAATTAGTGAGTTATTTTGATTGGTACATGTGTTTTCTTTCAACACTCAATTTTTATTGGTGTTAGTTGCATTTTTGTAATTCAAAGAATTCGAAACTTTTGCCAAGCCTTATTTTTGAATTCGTTGAATTGCAAAACTTTTATCATAAATGTGTCAATTATAAAAGTGTAATCATTACATGTACATGTACACACATATATACTTATATCGAAATTTGCTCCAAAATAAAGCATGTATTTTATAACTTTCTATAACATGCATATATCCTATGATTGAACTTATTTTAAGATGTCGCCATATTCAAGTTAATAACTGAACGGACTTTTCCTCGGATGGATATTGATTTTTAAGAAACAAATACAATATAGTGTATCCAATCAGAATAATTTAGAGGGCTCGATGGTCGTGGCCATTTTAGACTTTATTGATCTCCTTTAAAAGAAGAGCTCTTTATAAAAATATAAGAAAATACCCAACTTTATTTAAAATGTATTTAATTTATGGTTTTTTCGTTTTTGGTTTGTTTGGTGTTTTTTTCTTCTTACTAAATAATAGTTTATAGCGGAACAAATCATATTTTAAAATCTTAGGTAGATCTGACGGTTAATTTGTTGACCATACAGCCACCTTAAAGGAAGATAAATTTATCCCATACATGTAGGTACATATACACGATTAAACATGAAAATCAGTCAGTCAACTGTATAAAAAATGACAAATTCACCGAACTAATTATTTATAATTACATTGATTTAAAAAACATTTAACAAATCGATGCACATGCACGAATGTCAACTAAAATTAATAAATTTAGTTTTGTTTAATATCTTTGAAACCCACGGGAATTCTATCCGAAAAACCTGCTTTTAAAGTAGTGTAACATATTGAAATCTTCGATGTATAACATTTATAATGTATGACTATCATTTTCAAAGTTAATGTCTTGATGGTTGAATTGCTGTGTGCGCGGATCGGTTTTAGATATCAGATATCTTCAAATGACGATTTTCTAATGAATTTTGAATTCAAAAAGCAATACATGTAGGTGTATAATAATTAGAGAAGAATTACATAATAACCGGAAATTTTAAAGTAATTATACGATAATCACTTTTCGAATGATCAGGGCGATGTTCGAACCATTAATTGTCCTTGCGGCTCATCTCTATTTCTTGAATCTGTAGCTCCAGAAATATAGCTCCGGGTTTTTTTTTCGCTCGCTTAAGGAACAAAAACAAGAAAGAAATCAAGGCAATCAGTGCGGGCACTATGTACACGATCGATTGAATGGAGTAAAAAAAAAAAGGGACTTGATCCTATACCCCCCCCCCCCCACACATTTTTCCTATAGAGCTTTAAATATACATGTATCATAAATTTGAAAAAAAAACATACATTTATACATACTAATACTACACATTTTAGTTTTTTTTATTTTCAACAGATTCACAGTGTAAATCGGCAAACGAAGAATGCGCGGACAACGACAACTGCTGCAGCCAGAGCTGCGTGCTCAAGAACCCGGGCACGAACAAACGCTGTAGCCAGAGCGCCCTAGGACAGAAGTGCCTGTTCATGCACGACTGTGAGGACGGGCTGAAATGTGGGGCGAAGAGGCAGTGCTGTGCTTCATATTGGCAGACGTGTTCGAAGACACAACACTGCTGCGACCCAGACCATAAGTGTGTTCGCGTCGAAGGCCCAACCTACCGGAAGTGTTTGTATCGCTCCTTTAATACCGGAAATCGGACCGGATTCAGGGCGTCTTGGAGTTTCTGGGATGTGTCGTTATATCTAATTCTTCTTGGATATTTTTTTAATGTATTGAATTCCCGTTAAAGAAATTTATTATACATGATATATATAATATATACATCGAGTTTTTGTGATGTGTTTTTTATAAATTCAAATCTTCTTAGATAATTTTTACCTATTGAATTTAATTTCGATGAGAAAAAAAAAGCTGACAGTGTAGATTGTTTGACGTTTGGTTTTACTATGCAAAATATTTTATGTAGTGTAAAAGTTAGATTTGAAGCTTCTTTTTTCCCCCAGAAAATAGGAGGAATTTGTTGGAATAATTTGATTTGTTAAGGATTTAAGGGTTAGTGATAACCTACGAATAAACTGGGTGTTGGCAACAAGTTGTCACTAACTTGTTATTGTTATGAAAACTTTTATTTTTAAACATTTCTATTCACAATTACAATGCTGTTTATCTACTGTTGAATCATCTATTTTCGCGGGGGCCAATTTTCACTTGTTGTCGGAAAAGTTGTACAATTTTTTTTCTCTTAAATAAAAACACTATTCAGGTATTATGCTTAAGGGGTTTCCCAAAACATTTACAAATTCTGATCCCACTTCAATATGATGATTCTAAATACCGGTAATAAGACATTTTAAATTTTACATGCATAAATGATTCTAAAGAATAAAGCATACAAGTCATGTATTTTAAAATTTTACATGCATTGGTTTTTTATAAATCATACTTTTAGATAAAAAAAAAATGGAGCCCTTAATATGTGTTTTGTTTTATTTATTTATTTCAATCAATGTGATTGTCAAATTTGTGAGTATTTCGTACAGTAAACAGATAATATTATGTATAAATAGTATGTGACAGTATTACAGCTATAGCTAACAACAGGACAAAAGGCACACAACATATAATGCACGAAAATATCACAGTCCTTTGAGTTAATAATGCATTGGTATCCGCCTAAAATTAAATGAGTCTATGTACAAATGAAGGTTTATCTATAGAATCCTATGATTTGCCAGTTTGGATCAGCAAAAGACAGGTTGCCCTCAAAATTATCAATTTTATAAATGAGATTTCCCCAAGAGTTTGTAGCAATAGTTTTTGTTTATTCACAGAACATGAAGTCTTCAGAATTTTCCCTGGTCTTGAGTCAACTCCTGTAGGAAAGCGTCTCTGAGCTGAAACGACACAGAGTATTAGAATAAATGCTATTGTAAAAAGATAGCCATAGAAAACAAATTTAAGATAGGGTGGTACAAAGAAATATGCATTGATCCCTGTATAACATTGTACTGTCATTTTATACTTCTGTGGAAATTAACAAGCACAAACAATTTAGTTTGGTATTGGTAAACATAATTATATTCACATTATTTCCCATCTCCCTAAGTCAAGGGTTTCTGATCCGCTCCACTTATCACAAATGTAGATCGGAGTGGATCAGAAACTCTTGATTTGGGAAGATGATTATTTCATGGTCTTGGTAAAGTAGACTTTTCCAATGTGATGAAAAAATTATACACATAGTTATTTGGAATGAGGTATTGGTAATTTGGGATTAACTTTTACTTTGGGATTTCTGTAAAATATTTTTTTTTCTTTTGAGCTCAAGGAACAGCATTTGGTTTTATTACTGAGAATATTACTAACTAGAACTTAATGGACATATACTTTCATTGATTTACTATACTATTAGGTATATTTATAGTACATTACTATTGGACTAAAGGTTGAATACATGATTGTATCCTTTTAATACCTTTGATATTAACACACAGTTGCACTATTTATTGGAACAACGCTAAACATACACTTTACCTTGGGACTTGGTAAACATACAAGATGCACTTAATTTGGGATTTCATTAAAATACACTTTATTTTCAACTGGGACTTAGTCAACTTGTTCACTATATCTTGTGACTTTGTTAACATTCACTTCACTTATAGAAATTTTGTAAATATATTGGAACACTTTACCAAGAAACTTCAAGTTGGTAAATATATACTTATACTTTTACATTGGACTTATTAGGTAGTTAACAGATATTTTACTTGGGGATTAAGTAAACAAATACTTTAACAGGGGAGTTTAAGATGGGATTTAGTAGACATACACTAACTATGGGACTTGATAAACATACACTTTACCTTGGGACTTAGGAAAACACACTTACTATGGGACTTGGTTACACTTTACCTTGGGACTCTAAGGTAAATACACTACTATGGGACTTGGTAAACATAAATGTTACCTTGAAACTTAGGAAAAATACACTTACTATGGGACTTGGTAAACATACACATTAATTACTATGGAGTTTTGTTAACATGTACTTTAAAAGGGAAGTGATAACATATACTTTAACAAGGGATTTAGTAGACCTACACTTTAATACTATGGGACTTGGTAAACATATACATTTTTCTTTGAAACTAAGTAAATATACTCTTTACTTTGGTACTTAGTAAACATACATGCATAGACAAACACTTAATTGCTATGGGACTTAAGGTAATTAAAAATACACTTTACCTTAAAACTTAATAAACATACAAACATACTCTTTAATTTGATACTTGGTAAAGATACACTTTACCTTGGAACTTATGGTAAAAATACACTTTACCTTCAAGTTGGGACTTGATAAACATACACTTTGGTTTGAGACTTGTTCAACATAAACTTCATTTGGGACTAAGTAGACTTGTTCAACATTTTATGTATAAAACTCCATTTTACCTTGGGACTTGGCAAACATGGACCGAAGGCCTCCAGTAGTAGGATTTCTGCCTCCACTGCCTGTTTGAAGTCACTCATGCTGAGCCTGCTATCATGGTCATGGTCCTGTAAAACATTCCCTATACTGCAGTACCACAAGATGTTTCTTTCAATGCTGACAATTCATCAGCATAAATATAATTTAATAATATCAGGTCAATTATATTAACCCACAATTTGTTTTTTTTCTCAATTTTTCACAAGTTCAGTATCATATAAATCTCAAGAATTTATCTCTTTCTAGTTCAACCACCAGCAAACTTATGATGGACGCCATTTTAACCTCTATATAACATACTTCCTTGAACAAAATTAGTTAACTTGCACCATTAATTGCTACAAACTTCATATGATATGTTGTGCCAGTGAAGAATACAGGTGTGAGATAAATTAATCAAAGTACATTGTACAGCAGTCAGAGTACATACCATCTTCTTCAAAATGAGTTCCACCAGTTCCTTAATGTTTTCATCCTGATCTTCTTCAGAGGAATGCTTCAATAGACAGAGTAAGAATTATCAACACCAGTAAAAAATGAACAAGTACACATCCTTGTATATTTATATACAGAACAAAGGCATTTGAGTTAATACTGAATACTCAATGTCATTTTAACAGAAGTCAAATTTGGATCAGTGTGGGCAAAATGCATATGAAGTGGCGTCTATTAATTCACTTAATTGTTACATTTTAACTCAAATATTGTGAATCATTAAAAAGAGAAAAAAAATGTACATGAGTATGTGCAAGAAAAACTGAAACAACATAGGACCTCTAGAAAACGGCACACATTTTCAAAATCTAAAAAAAAATTAAATAATATTTCATAGTGTATAATTTTGCAGGTTGTAATAAGGTGCAATCTAAATACATGTACATGTATCATAAAGTTTGAACAATCAGCCTGAGGATAAACTACAGCAAACAAGGCCAATATAATTATGCTCATCACAAAACCTGATCAAACTCTGACATGCCATATCAATCTTAAAACCATGCATTAGAAAAAGTCCTTCCCTCTGAATTGTTTCATCATGATGATGATGATGGTGATGATGATGATGATGATGATGATGATGATGATGATGATGATGATTAATGATAATGATGAACAGATGCAACGAATCTGCTATTGCAGGTTTGTATCACAAGCATTCTAGCCATGGTTCTATCATGAAAACTTTTGATCAAATGGCAAGAAATGTACTTGATAGGACACTTAACATGCTTAAGTAATGCAATTTAGGAAGTGCCAATAAATGATTTAAATAGTGAAATGGGGTGAAGAGGCTGAAGATATGGTGGAAAACAATATGGTCAATTTGAAACAAAAATGTTCAAATTTGTTGTTCATTACAGTTAAAAAAAAGAAGAAGGAAGCCCTGGTCTTTTTAAAGTCTGAGATATACGATTATATTATTAAAAGCCATTCTTATCATCTAAGATAAGGTAAACCAGCAATTAACTCGCCCCTCCCTTAGAAATCTGTACATACAATGTTACGTGGTTATATATACCACAGTATCGTAAGGATGGACAATTTGAATGGTTAAATTCGTTACAATATATGGCCAACATTTTCCAATTTAATTGGTACATTTAATTGCATAACACATGCATGCATGCATAAGGACTGCAATCCCAATGAGCATGCTCAAGTTCACACTGAAACTATATCAACAGTAGACTGACATGCACGCCATTATAACAATCATGTTAGAAACAACTTACAGTCATTCCCATGTTAGATGAACAGATTTGGCTATGATTATCATGATTTTTTTTTTGCTTAAAATAATTAATGTCAGTCTTTATATATACATGAGCATTTATGTATTATCAATAATGGATGTATAAATCAGTACAGAACTTAACTTTTACAGTTTATTACAAGGTGTCTGATGGCTTAACGGATTACACAGATTAAATGCGACAAATAAAGCAGAATATATATGTACATTGTAAATTCTTCTACGAACACTGTAAAGACTACTACTAATACAAGGCTACAGTACAGTTAGAAATAATTAACTGATCCTGATATCCCAATTTGTAGCTGCTATTATTGTTACTGATCAACACTCGACTAACATCAGTATGTTATCAAAATTGAAAAAAAAAAGTATACATTACAACACAAAGAATTTGTTCATACCAGGTTTTTTTTGCTATTTACTCTTCACCTACAACATGATTCAAAAACAGTTGGATGTAAAGTAAATTTCAAGGATATCAACTAAAATTACGTACTAAATAGCTGCTACTCATTCTGGTTTACACTTAATAAGTCACTTAAGGCTATCTTTAAAAAAAAATTTGTTTGCTCTCTTCTGAATGCCTGACAAAAAACTCAGATATTTTTGTTAACAATTCTAAGCATCATGTAATTCATTTCCTTTAAAAAAAATGAGTTGTTTGATGATTTAATATGAAATGTTTTAAGGTTAAATTTGTCAAGCAAACTTAAGATTAAAAATTCCTACCTAATAACCCAAAATTTTAATACTTAGAGGGAACATAAACAAATTTTTAAAGGCTGCCTAAGCTGTTTTATCACTCAAAGTTTTTTTTTTTTCAAATACAGCTATTCAGTATATTTAAGATAATGATTTTGATTGAAAAGATATTTACAAAATAGATTTTTACAAGTCATTACTTTTAGAATTGAGGTCTTCAAAAGTTGAAACATTTCTTCCCTTGATATCCATCCATCTCCATTCAGATCATAGACAATGAAACAATCTAAAAGAAGAAAATACAGTTCTGCATTATTTATAGATTAATTATGAAATTTAAAATATGTTGCACTCTGATATATGCCCCTATGTGCTATTTGCCTGAGGCCTATTCAACAACGTGAGCGCTCGCAAGCGCTCGCCAAAATTTCCTATATCTGAACACAAATTTGGGCGAGCGCTCGCTCTGTTGAACAGGCCTCTGGATATCTCAGTGGTAGAGCACTTGACTAAAATTTAGGGGTCTTAGATTCAACACCTGCAGGGAACTCTTGACCCTGGTTGGAACATTCGCTAAGATGAGATTAAACATCAAACACTGGAAAAATAAATTCTCTTGTAGTCAATATCAAGGATTAACCCCCCCCCCCATAAAAAAAACCCCCCAAAAAACCAAAAACCAAAAAAACATTAACTTTTCTACATGTTCTAACCCAGTTTATTATTGAATAAATTTGGAAGTTATCAATTAATAATTTAATTTTCTATCAATAAGTGCAAATCATTTTTTAATTAAAGACAAGCTGTGCTCTTAATTAAAAACAAGACATATATAGCTGTTCAAAATTGTCATGCAGACAGATGCTGCAAAACATTTTGACCGAGAGAAAAATTCTTGCATGTACCAATCATAATAATTCTCTTAATAGCTATTCAAATATTTTTGTTAAAGCAGGAATTGAATCATTTGTGTATACATGTATAAACAGTTCATGAAATAAAAGGAGACTTACATTTGATCTTATCATCTTGGGCACCCTTCAGGAAAGTAGACAGGCCAAGAACCCATTCTTCATGGGTCAGGTAATTATCACTATCCTGGTCAAATGCCCTAAAAACTAAAACAGCAATAATATATTGTTAAATTTTATCGCTCAGTAATTTTGGATGAAAAATTACATTGTATGCAAAATACATTTACTTTAGTATTTAAAGAATCCCAAACAAATACAAAACCTTTAGAACATCATTTTGAATAACTGAATTAGCAGCAAGTAAGATTAAATAGCTTGGCAAATAACCAACCTCTATCCATGAGGATATCATCCGTCATATTGAAGCTGATATGTAGAATGTCACGAAACTTTGTACGGTCCAACTTATTATTCAAACCACCAGTGATGTTGGCAAACATGGTTATCAGCTTCTCTATTTCTTGTTTTTCGACTGAAAAAAGATAAAAGTAATTATCTACAGATCATATTCTCAAAGTCACTCAATTAAGACAGGCCAAAAAAAGAGAGTTTATTTGGATAGAGAAAATTCGAAAGTATTTTAATTATCAAATTGAAATGCATTAACTGATGTAATTCCCCAAAGTTGCACTATCGGACTAAAAAAAATGATACATACATTTGCATTCTTTCTTTTTCAACAACTTTTCTGAACATTTTGCAAGATCTTGACGTTTAATGACTGACATATTAGATTTTTAACGCTGTTGAAAGCAGTCAGTGCGCGCGGTGTTGTCAAGCAAGTTTGGCGCATGCGTCATTCTACACAGACTGCGGTCCTGCGAGTTTGTTTGATGAAACCCATTTCTTTATAAACATTTTCAAACCGATTATAAAATAATTTAACAATTAAAGAAAACAACAAACGTTAAATTCATTCTTGCTATAAAAATTCAAATCAGTGTGTCACTACCGTCCGAATTTTCTCTGCAGATTTTCTGCAAAAGCATGGCGGACGTAGACTCGCTTCATGATTTAAGTTCAGATCAGAACGAAGATCAAAGCGCTATGGACGCAGACGTGGAAGAGGATGAAGTTTCAGAAAGAGGGTAACGTTTAGATATTTTTTAATGTAATTTCCAAAGAATGTCGGTGAGGAAATAGTGTAGTCGACCATTAACGATAAGCATGGGTGGGACTGGGACGCAGATGTTGAAATCGGGTAGTTGTTGAAATAAAAACGAAATCCAGACAAGAGGAACGTTTTCAGATACATTAAGTCTAAAATTATGCCATTGTCTATTTAGTCTTTCATGAAAATGTGAAACGATATTGCTGTATGCCCAAGCTTCTTGAAGCACCATTCCTGATGCTATAAATAAATAGGGATATTTGGAGATTTTGGCTGCCACAATCTAGCATGAAATATTGTTCATCATAAAACCTGAAAACTTTCTTCATGCATGGAGCCTTAAATTTTTTTCAGGGGGTGGGATGGGGGCTATTGAGGGATAATTCTGTTTGCCGGGGAGGGGTCAGAGGCCTATCTTTGGCTTTGCTATGTGAATTTAGTAAGTTTGAGTTTTTCAGGGGATGGGGGTCTGGACCATCCTGACCACCTCTAGATTTGCACATTTTATTATTTAGTTAAAATTGTTACCCTAAACCCTAACCTTTAATCCTAACCTAACCCTAACCTTATCTATGTTTGGGTTGTAAAATTAGTAGAATTTCCCAGAACAGGAAATATCAGTATTTACCTTTGGTAATCCCAAAACCGGTAATTTCCTACCTACCCTGAGCTAATCCCTAACTAGCCCTATATAACCCTTTAGCCTTAATTAACTAACCCTAACCCTAACTCCAACCCTTAGCTAAATCTAAATCCTAACTTTCTCAAACCTTAACCTAACAGGATTTTATCAATATTAATGTTACGACTATATTCATCAGTCACAAATACATAGAAGCAGCTTGTAAATCATGAACTATTTTGCATTGTAAGCAATGTTACTGGTTACAAATAGAATGGGGTAAAAGTCAGGACTATAATTTCTGGCCGTATATTTTGGGCAACTTTACTTTGTGATTTATCAGTGTAAATTTGGTTCAACTAATTTTTAAAATTTGTGGCTTTTGAAGATAAAATTATATATAACCAAATTATATTTTAAATTGGCTTGATTTGAGGCAAAAAAAAATATAAATGATTAGTTCTTTGCATTATTTTGTCATTTGAATTTGTTAATTAAAAACAGAGTAAAATTCTTCAGTTCTTCAATATGTATTTTTTCTTCAAAGTGATTAGTTTTGTATGTGTTTTTCTTCCTAAAAGAAAAAAGCCAGGCACTACTTAAAAAAAAGGCATTTGTGATTAATTTTAAGTTTTTTTTTATATAAATGAATATCACAATAGTAGAATTGATTACCTATTTTTATGATGAAGGAACCAAGCAATAGTTCATCATTTTGATGTTACAACAGAAAAAAAGGAAATCCATTAAAGTTTGCATCATATTTTGAAAGACAGCAATGATTAAGTTCCAAAGTTCATTGCATTAAATCAAATACAATGTACATGTAAAATACTATTTACAGTGCATGTCAAAATTTGCCATAAATTTTATGTGTATATATTCTAAACATGTTATTTAACAATGATGAAATAATTGTTTACATTACTTGCTTGTGTTTGTAAGTAAAATTGAATTTTTAAAATGAGCCAGTTATTGATTTTCATCCTGTCAATGGGTAAAAAAGGCACATTTATAACCTATTTTGTAAATGAATTAATGGTAGATATAGAATGTTTTAAAAACTCAAATTGTACATGCATCTATACATGCTATATGCCAGGATATACATTGTATGATTTCACAAAGTAAACATTAAATAAGATATTTCTTGTGTAGAGGGCCTTTTTAAAATTGAATAAATAGTTTTGATTTGATTTTGTTTGTCAAATTAATGTAATTGAAACTTAAGATACCATATGATTTGAATACTGCAACAGTATCCTATCGTTTCTCAAATAAACCTACCGTAACTAGATGTGTATTAAATATTAAAAACAGATAGTGCAGGGTGACTCCTGAGCTAGCCTCTCTCCTGTCAATACTTATGAATAACTTGTCAATATACAGGTTGTATAATTCATGAATTATCATGTTCATTATTGATTAAACATACAAGTTTCAGCAAAGTTTTTAAACATGTTACACCCGTAACTTATTTACTTTATAAACACCATGTAACGACTTCGTGTTTACTTAAATTATTCATGCCAATTAAATAAAAAAAAAACTTTCCAACATATTGCCAATGCATTGCATATAGTTTTTTATTGCCTAACAGGGATGACCCATCATCGTCTAGAAAAAAGCACAAAAAATTGCTGAAAAAGCGTCGCGTCAAAGACATGGAGCGGTCAAGTGGCGACTCGGTGACGGAAGACGACGAAGGTAAACCGGACGTTGTTCCGGTGCTTCCAAATAACCAGGAGCAGCACCAGTCCGGGATGGAGGCCGACTACGAGAGCCAGGATGCTGGGGACAGGAAGAAGAGCCCCTCCGGTGGGGCCGAGGGGCCGCTGTCCTCCAATGCACCCGAGGTAAAAAAAATTAGAAACAGTCATGTTTTTATATAAGCTCAAAAGGATTGGGCAACTGGCACAAGTAATCCATTTACCAAGGTAACCATCATCCAGCTATCTTATCTAGTGGGGCAGAAGGGTAACTATTTTTAAATGCACCAGAGGTAAAAGAAACAATTTGAGCTTCATTATGTTAGTCTAGCTAATTTAGTATGATAGAGGATCTGTTATCTTTCCAAGCACCTGAGGTTATATAAGAACATGGCACACTCTCTGTATTAGTTATATTTGAAACATATTTCATTGATTATATAAGTAAGAATAAATATTGGGCAACAGGCACAGTCTATATAAACCCTCATCTAGCTCATCTATAAGGGCAGAGGAGTTTTTAATGCACCCAAGGTGAGAGATATAGAAAACTCTTTGTTTTATTTTTATTTTAAACAAGCTCATTAGGAGGCACAGCCCATTTTTTTAATCTAAAATCTTCTTTCAAAGTTGGTCAAGCACTTAACATGTTGAAATCTTTATATTGATATCAAATGCAGTATTGATGCTTTACTGAGTTACAGTACATTATTTTTGTACATACATGTAACTATGAAAGGAAAATTTGTTAAAAAAAAAAATAACAAAAAAATTAAAAAAATATATATATCAGAGCGCAACAATCTTAATTCTCACCGCTGCGAACTTTGATTTCTGTAATGGTTTTGTCTGCGAGGGCCCGTTCGATTGGAACATTGGATTTTCTTGGGGTTCTCCGGCTTCCTCCCACATCATTTACCACCTTGTGCCAACTTCCATACCAATTAGAGACATTAATATAAGTTATTAGAGAGTGTTTGTCATTTTTTTAAAAATAAATAACAAATTTAGTATAGTGACAGGTGAATGAGTAGAGTTGGAGGATTTCTTGTTTATGTCCAGTGAGTGCCCCTTCTGTTTATTTCTGATATGTCATAAATTTCTCTTCCCAACAGACGTCCATGGCAGGTTTACAGAAAATTCAAAAAGCCGTCGAGCTATTATCCTTGTCTCAGGGTGCTCCAAAGAGCATGGAGGAGGCTACAAAGAAACGCTACAGATTTTGGGAGACTCAACCGGTGCCAGAAATCAGTAAGTCCATCAAACAGAATCACTATGGATACCAACTGTTCAATCCGTATCCATACTAAAATTTACTTTTGGAACAAGAGAGCTTACTGAAGGGAATAATCTCCAACTATGCTTATAGTAAGCAGCTTTGTAAAACATTGGTCAATGTTTTGATGACCTATGAGATATACTGTAAATTCCTTATTACCGGTAAACGCGAGGAATTTAGACAGCGGAACATTAACTTGCAAGATTGGAAATATACAGCTTATGTCAATTTCACCTGTTACAGTCAAAACATTTGAAATGGGCAGGAACAAATTGACCCGGACGTCTGAGAAAACATTGGATTGAAATTGTAGCTACAGGAAGTGTATCAGTGATGACTAATTCTCTGAAGTCATCGGACAATACTTTGCCTATTATCTCTCTCGAATAGGGATCTTCTCATATTTGGTGATTATATACTTATTGATGAAATAAAATGTTTTTCAATCCCTTTGCTGATACTAAATAAAATGTGTTTCAATCGCATAACTTATATAGCAAGTTAGAAACGCTGAGGTGGATTGAAAATACACTTCATATAACTACAGTTTCAATCCAACATTTTCTCAGAGGTCTGCGTCAATTTTTTCTCACCCATATCAAATGTTTTTACTGTAACAGGTGAAATTGACGTAAGCTGTATATTTCCAATCTTGCTTGTTAATGTTACATGGTCTAAATTTACGCATAAAACCGTGAGAAGCAGACATCGCTAATTTTAAAATCTCGCTCTTATTTTTCAGACAGTTTTGAGCTATATGAAATCTTAACAAGAAAGTTGGTGCTAGCAATTTTATATTTTCGCAATTTGATGCAAAACAGCGGAATCGCGGAATTTAGTACTCGTGTAAAATAAGAAATTTACAGTACAGTACATTCAAATGGGCCAGATAGGAGAGAATCACACACATTGGCATTCGAGTCTTAGTATGATGTAAATAAAGAAATTGTACTTATACATCACTCTAACAATTTATTAAACTCTATAAGCTTTGTAAGCTTCATAGTTTTTATGACTGCGACAAGTCCATAAGCATTTTAAAATTTTTAAAATTTTATCAAACATATACCGGTAATAACAATGCTGTAAATTTCTGCAGATGAAAAGATACAAGATATTAACCAACCTATTGAGGAGGACAAGCCGCCTGAGGAGATTCGACACGACCCCTACAGTTTGCCTTCGGGCTTTGTGTGGGACACACTAGACCTGCTGGATCCACTCATTGTAAGTCCTTGGGATAAGGCGCTTTACTGTAAAGCAGCTTTTATTTGCGTGCTAAAAAATCTTGTGAAGTTCAAAGGAATCGCATAGTTTCAAAATGTTTTGCCACACACCAAGTATTTATGTCGGTTGATTTGTGTAAGAAAAAATTTTTGCCACAAACCATTATATTCTTATAGCCAATCACAAAATCAAGTCATAATGAATAAAAGTTAGTTTAATTTACTATATCCTATATTTAAGTGCCATTCATTATAGATTTAAGGATCTCTTAAAATTATTATCAATGAATGATGTCAAACATTATTATTGAAAGATAAGATGCATCACCTTGATGCTAACAAAGAAAAATCTTGACTTGGATAGCTTTGTTTTATTTTCAGTTAAAAGAATTGTACACGCTACTCAATGAGAACTATGTGGAAGATGATGACAATATGTTCCGATTCGACTACAGTCCAGAGTTTCTGCAATGGTCAGTCATGATAAGATGAACCCCAAAAGTAGTTCCATGTGTAAACTCTGTGTCTGAATTCAGTGATAATGTAAACTAACACTTGAGAGATTTTTTTTTTTACAATATGTCTGTTACCTGAATCTCTGATCTAAAAAATTTAACTTTTGATTTATCTTTCCTCCCAAATTTTTAAAAATTTAAAAATGAATAAGAATGAAAGATAAAAATTTGATAGTTTTATACTTTGAAGAACAAGGTCATTTGAAAATATCAGAGTTCAAGGTTACTTATCAAAGTTCAAGATCAAATCTATCTTGTAGGTTATTATTCATTTTAAACTCTTATATTCTACAGTTTGACATGATTGCATTTGACCTCCAGTGGTGTCTATTTGTAGGGCCCTCCAGCCCCCTGGGTGGAAACGAGACTGGCACTGTGGGGTAAGAGTCAACAAGAGTGAGAAACTGGTGGGCTTCATCAGTGCAGTCCCCGCCCTCATCAAGATGTACGACAAGTAAGTCAAGGGGCACCATACCCTAAGATTTAGTTTAATTAAATAAATTATTAGATGGATGTTCGACCTGCAAAATTGATTTTTTGAAATGTATATACTTGAACATAAAGAAAGTGATTTTGCAAAGTTTCAACTCGGATGGATTGCAGTTAATCTTTATAAGACACAAGTTGTTTATAGAGATTTATATGATAGTACATGTCATTGTGAAAATATTGTTTCATTTCTGGTCTGTTATCGTAACTACCAGTAGTTGAATTTTATGTCCGATTTCAGGATTTCACATACACTGTATTATATGATTGACAACACTCACTTACTCCATATTTTAGGAAGAAACACATGGTAGAAATTAATTTCCTCTGCGTCCACAAAAAGCTCCGATCAAAGCGTGTGGCCCCGGTGTTGATAAGGGAGATAACCAGGCGGGTCCATGAGAAGGGACTGTTCCAGGCGGTGTACACGGCCGGGGTGGTGCTTCCTAAACCAGTGGCCTGCTGCAGGTCAGTATAGGAATTGCTTAATCCTCCTAATTATACCCCTTTCCTCATCTTTGTGCTATATGAGAAAGCACTACGAAAAAGAAAGTAATATACAACTGTGTTTAAGTTTGATTTATTACATGTATGTTGGGGGAGGGGGTGAAAAACTTATTTTCAGTAACTAACTTAACTAATAAATTTAATAAGTTTTAAATATCTGTTGGGGGGGGGATTCTTGACCTCTTTGAAACCCCTCCCCATCTGCACATTGCACATGAATTAGATCTGAATGGTTTCCATGTTACCATATGAAGATGTGTAGGCATTTAGAGTTCCCCATACCAATCGTAGAGGGGGAAGTATTTAATTCCTTGTTGGAAAGTCAAGAATTGGTTTGCTGCAGTAATTCTATGAAAACTTTCTTATGGTGGTTTTTTTAAATGATAAATGAAGGAAATTAAAAACACAATTATCTTGTTCAATCACTCTGATGTACATGTACATGTACATGTATTGACTTTGTATTCAAGAGCTTGATTTGTATTTGTGGCTCTGTTCTATTAATACATGGAAAAGGAATATGGATATTAAATATAAACCGTCCATTATCAGGTATTGGCACAGATCACTAAATCCTAGGAAGCTAATAGCTGTCAAATTCTCACATCTGACCAGAAACATGACGATGCAGCGAACCTTAAAACTATTCAAGTTACCTGATGTAAGTAGCTTGCATTAAATGTTTTAATGCATAAAGCATGATTTTAATGAAAGTGGAAGTATAAATCAAGTTTCTTGGCAACTGTTTATAGTATAAGTGTAAATAATGTAAGCTGGAAACATGAGAAGGAAGAAAATTACCTGGAGAGTACACCTGTCCTGAAAAATTAAAATGAATTTATTTGACATAAATGAAGTTTTATAGTGATGCTTGTACTTGCATTATACACAATTAATACTACTGCAAAATTTTCCTGAATCGGACATTATGGTAAAGACAATTTTTAGACCACAAGAAACTGTTAGTTTAGAGCATGGAAAATTTTTTTGTTTTGTTTTGATATTAAAGGAAATATAACCTAGAATATGATCGAATACTGGTATACCCATAAAGTTATAGGACATTAAAACAGGTTAAATGATTTTGGTTTATTTTTCAACAGAACACCAAGACCCCAGGATTTCGACCGTTTACTCCTGCTGATGTTACCGAGTCTTATAATTTAATGAAAACTGTAAGTAGCAACACTGTTCTATGTCTTGTGGAATTCTGTATAAGGTCATCTCCCACATTGTACAAATATGTAAATGTCATTGCAGAAAAGCCTCGAATAAAATTGATAATCACTGTATGCTATTTATACCACTGTATGCTATTTATACTTATTCACAAACAAGGAGCAGTTAGTGTTAAACGGTCTTCCTTGTATGAAATTAAAAATGTACATGCAAGTTTAGTTTGACCTGACCATAGCAATTCTCTCTTTGCAGTATTTAGACAGATTTGATCTGTCGCCCACCTTTACCATTGAAGAATTCCGGCATTGGTTTATACCTCGACCAGGAATCGTCGACACGTATGTTGTAGAGGTGAGGAGCCGAGTTGAACATTGTGTCATGATTTATGGATTAGGTACACTCAAATGTTAGGGGCCTCACAGCATAAATGTCCTTTATCATTTTGGGCTATTACTGTAAATTCATTATTTTACGCGAGTTCTTAATTCCGCGATTCCGCTGTTTTGTATAAAATCGCGAGAATATAAAATCACGATCACCAATTTTTTGTTATAATTTCCTATAGTTCAAAACTGTCTGAAAAATAAAAGCGAGACTTTAAAATCCGCGAGGGTTGCTTCTCGCGATTTTACGCGGAAATTAATTCCTCGCGTTAAATTAGGAATTTACAGTATTTGGCAAATGAAGTGTATCTCCTAGGTTTAATTACTCATCTATTGGCCAAGCAAGAGGGAATAATTACTCATCTATTGGCCAAGCAAGAGGGAATAATTACTCATCTATTGGCCAAGCAAGAGGGAATAATTACTCATCTATTGGCCAAGCAAGAGGGAATAATTTCCTTCTCCTTTTTTCGTTTCTTCCTGGTTTTCTACACAATTTTTACCCTTTGTAATATTAATGCTGTTTATGATTGATTTTAAAGAAACCCTCTCCAAAGCTTCTATCAGCTTTAATTACATTTGATCATAGATATAGAGGCTAACATTTGTTTGAAATGTTACTAATTCGTGTATAATTGGGTTTATACTACTCTAAATCGATAATTTCAAAGCGCTGCTGCATTCCCATCAGAATGCCTGTGTTGTCATAAAGCTGCCAATTAAAGGGTTTATATCAGAATTTTGAAAATCTGTATTTTGCTCATGTTATTTTTGTAGAAATTAAACGAAAAATGACTTTAAATGTTCAAATCAATCAAAATATGCATTAAATCTAGCTCCATGTTGACTCTGGAGCAAGTCAGTTTTTGGAGTTAATTAGTTTGGATGTGAAGTCAATGGCGACCTAAAAATCCCTTGACATTTGTTTAATACAATGATTGTAATGATAGACAATTGAATGCTCTCTTATCTATTTCCAGAGGAACGGTACGATCACAGACTTTGTGAGTTTCTACACCCTCCCTTCCACCATCATGCACCACCCCCAACACAAGCTCCTAAAGGCGGCGTACTCATTCTACAACGTCAGCACGGTCACACCCTGGGTGGACCTGATGCAGGATGCTCTGATCGTGGCCAAAAACGTAAGGATGACACCATAATTCAAGTCTCAAGGTCACTAATTTAGGAGGTCAAGGTCAAGGACAATTTAAAAAAAAAAAATTTAATGACATTGTGGATGTCAGATTAATTGATAATCTTAGTGTGTCATAGCTGTATATTCATTTAAGAGAAAATATAATTTAAGTAATTTCCAATAATGTGATTTGAAGGTACATGTAGAACAGTCGAACATCTTCAAATCATTTTTTTAGCTCACCTGAGCTGAAAGCTCAAGTGAGCTATTCTGATCACATTTTGTCTGTCGTCCGTCTGTCCGTCTGTCTGTAAACTTTTCACATTTTCGACATCTTCTCAAGAACCACTGGGCCAATTTCAACCAAACTTGGCACATAGCATCCTTAGCCTAAGGGGATTAAAAGTTGTGAAAATTAAGGACCAAGCCCTCTTACAAGGGGAGAAAATTAGGAATTAATGAAAATTTTCAAGAAATTTCGAAAATCTTCTCAAGAACCATTTGGCCAGGAAAGCTGAAACTTATGTGGAAGCATCCTCAGGTAGTGTAGATTCAAAGTTGTGAAAATCATGACCCCCGGGGGTAGGATGGGGCCATAATGGGGGGTCGACTTTTTACATAGGAATATATAGAGTAAATCTTTAAAAATCTTCTCCAAATCCGTTTAGGCCAGGAAAGCTGAAACTTATGTGGAAGCATCCTCAGGTAGTGTAGATTCAAAGTTGTGAAAATCGTGACCCCCGGGGGTAGGATGGGGCCACAATGGGGGGGGGGGTCGTCTTTATACATAGGAATATATATAGAGTAAATCTTTAAAAATCTTCTTCTCGAAAACCGTTAGGCCAGGAAAGCTGAAACTTGTGTGGAAGCATCCTCAGGTAGTGTAGATTCAAAGTTGTGAAAATCATGACCCCCTGGGGTAGGGTGGGGCTACAACGGAGGGTCGATTTTTAACATAGGAATATATAGAGTAAATCTTTAAAAATCTTCTTCTCAAGAACCATTTGGCCAGGAAAGCTGAAACTTGTGTGGAAGCATCCTCAGGTAGTGTAGATTCAAAGTTGTGAAAATCATGACTCCCGAGGGTAGGGTGGAGCCACAATTGGGGATCGAATCTCTACATAGGAATATATAGAGTTAATCTTTAAAAATCGTCTTCTCAGAAACTAATAAGCTAGGAAAGCTGAAACTTGTTTGGAAGCATCCTCAGGTAGTGTAGATTCAAAGTTGTGAAAATCATGACCCCCTGGGGTAGGGTGGGGCTACAACGGAGGGTCGATTTTTAACATAGGAATATTAAGAGTAAATCTTTAAAAATCTTCTCAAAAACTAATCGGCCAGGTGATTATTTAATATTGTTTAGATTGATGATTCCTGGCAATCTAATTAAAATTAGATGTTAGATCCGCTCGCCTACTCGCTACACAAACATCTAACAACATCCCATGCAGGGTCACGTCAGTGTGACCTTTCAAATATGAATAAACATTTCTGAATTATCCAATCAGATTCGTGTTTCTAAAATCAACTCGGTTGAAGTTTCAAATTGGCGTCCGAAGAAGTGCTTCAGTTATTCAACGTTAAAAAGCTTTAAAAAAAAGAAGAGATATTGGGGTGCATTTCGGACGACATTTCTGAAGCATTTCCTTCAAACGCCCGCGTTACACCCTTCGAGATCGAGATCCGATCTTTCGGTTACTTTCCGTAACGTATACAATCTATCCTTTCTGTGTTCAGTTTTAGTTTATTTTGATAGAACTTGTGAATAATATCAGTCCCATCAGCTGTCTTTTCGTATTGGACAAACGAAAATCCAGATATAATACAGGCATCTCCTAAAACACAAGTTTTCCTCGTTGTCATGGGCTGTGCCATTTTTGTTTTTCTTTCGCTTTGAACACCTCGGTCATCTACGTATGTCGATAAAAAAAGCAGAGGAGTTCTGTGCCCTCAGCCAAAGATTTGGAGTCGTGATTTCATTGGCTAACTGAAAGGTCACACTGACGTGACCCTGCATGGGATGTTGTTAGATGTTTGTGTAGCGAGTAAGCGAGCGGATCTAACATCTAATTTTAATTAGATTGGATTCCTGGACAATTAGGTCTCACAAGGGGTTCAGAGTTTGATGTAAGTTTATATTCCATTTATAAACAATTGTTTAGGATCTTTTTGAGAGCTGCAATGCTCAACATGTGATAGTACTATAAAATCATCCTGTTAGAAAAGGGACTAATGATAATAAACATAAGAATATCCAGTGGAAAAAATTGATTTTTATTTATACAGGATCTACATGTATTATACTACATTGTCCAGATAGTTTTTATTATGACTCCATTAAGCTGATTTTATCATACCTATTGTTCCTCAGGTGAGCGATGTGGCCCATGGGCCTCTTGTTAGTACTTGTATTTGCACTGGTGTATTTCACTGGGGTAATGAACATTTAGAATTTTATATGTGAAAAAAGCTGCAAAAATTATTGAAATTTTAAACAACAATCTTTAGAAAATATATCTATACATGTATATTATACATGTACTGTCTTACATTATATGCACTACGTGAAAACAAATGAAAAATACAGTATTAAATGTAAGATTATTTAACATTACTGTTACTGAACATTGTAGATGGGTTTTGATGTGTTTAATGCATTGGACCTGATGGAGAACAAAGAATTCTTGGAGAAGCTGAAGTTTGGCATCGGCGATGGGAATCTACAGTATTACCTGTACAACTGGCGGTGTCCACAGATGAACCCCCACCAGGTAACTACTAACCACATGTAACTTACATGCACATGTTAGGCATCTGCATTTAATGTACATGTACATTGTACATGCAAGTTATTGGGGGATGTATACAGAGGTTATTCAAGGCAGGTAACTACATGTAACTTACATGGACATGTTTGTGTTAGGCAGACACATTTAATGTACATGTACATGCAAGTTTTTGGGGGATCTATACAAAGATAACTCAAGGCCAGTTGTGAGCATGAGCATACAATACTGAGCTACCTAAAATTTACATGTATGACTGCAGAATTATACATGTGTTAAGACAATTACAGTTACACCATTTGTATGGGTTTTTTTTTCATCAAAACAATATATACTTATGGTTGTGACAGTGTTGTTCAAAAAGTTTGAGGGTCTTTGGGGTAGTCCATAGTGGCTTTAGTTATTAAACCTTGCCAAAGAATTAGTGTGCAATTTTTGTGGTCATTTTATACTGAATTTAATGAAGACTGCAAGTGTGTTTGCTTGATTATTCAATATCTTTAGTTCAAGAAATAGTATGTAGTAATTTTATCTGCATTTTCTCTAAAATTGTACCGGTACTAATTGAAAGGTTGACTATGCATGAGCATACAAAACTAAACTTACTAAAATTTACATGTAGTAACACTAAAATCTTGTAAACAGTTTAAAGCCAGTTTAACAGCTCTTCGCTCTAGATGTCTATCTGTACTCAATTGTTTAATTTACTATATTTAGGTTGGACTGGTGCTTCACTGAGAATTGTTCAACATAGACTTCTAATTAATTGACAAAGATATTTATCAAAGTGCTTTTTCATGAAAGAATGTAGAGGAGACCAAACCATAAAAATCTCTCAGAGCAACAACAGTCCGAAAGAGAGATTCAGCACCCCACCAAATCCTTACTAGCAGGTGTATATTACACATCCCACAGGTGTATATTTTCACAAGTGTATATTACACATCCATTGAAAAAAAAAAGGACTGCGAGAAGCTTGGATCATAGATCAGCTTACAACACATCTTTTCTCCTCAAAGGGACATAACTCCGGTCATTCTTCATGCGTACTGTTTTTCTGTAAATATATTGTGTCCATGTATTTTTAAAAACCCTCTCCAACTCTGTATCATAATAAAAGCTTGGTCTGAAGTGAACAACAGCAGCACTGCACACACACAATATACATGTAGCTGACTGTATGTGTGTGCATGTGTGTGCGCAAGTAGATATTAACATTATTCTCATGAATAAATTGAATTACTTTACTAATCACTTGGTTTTGAGTTATCTTTTAATGATACAGTGTATACGTATTAAAGCTCTGTTATTTTTGCATACCGGTAGATTTCATTGATTCTGATGCAGAAATTTTGCAATGAGTTCAGATAGATGAAATCTGTGAAAAATTTAACATAAGCTCTTGTACTGCAAGTACATGTACCTTTAAAAGAACTTTTTACTCTCCCTGAGAGTCATTTTTAATGATATTTCACAAAGATTAATTCTTACTTAAAATTACCATCTATCTTTTCCTTTATCTATTTGTATGTCCCAATTTCATGTCTAGTCCATTACTTTAATAAGAAACCTTGCAGGCACATAATTGGCATATAGGTTGCCCACGGCCTGAAAGTGTGTCATGAGTACTCATGGCCTTGACCTGAGATCATTTGACCAAGGTCAAGGTCGTGTGGCATTTATCCTGAAGAGGGCGCTAGGGGAACTGCATGTTCCTTCTAGCTTCTCTGACAATTCAAGTGTTATTTTAACATTTGTACCCACATGAAAAAATAAGCTTTAAATCAAATTCCTTTTAGAATTCATTTAATGTAATATATTTAAATGAATCAACATTATCTCTATGTAACATAAGGTAAAATGGCCATTCATAAAACAATATCACAGACAAAAATTCACAATGTACGGTAACAAATATGAAGGACATGCACATAAGGGTTAAAAAAGTTAACACTTTTCTTAACTAAAAAGTTAAATACCCCTCACTGTTTCCTACTCTCCACCTTGTATTAAACTCCTTGGTCCCAACTAATTTTTTTTTTATTCTTTAAAAACTAGAGGGCTGGCTTGACTTGGAGACCAATAAATAAATCTTAACTTACAGTATACAGGGTTATTTTCGCCCCATGTAATTTTCGCCCTTCTACACTCCAGTTTTGTCCTGTCTTGAATTCGCCCTGACACAGTTGTGTTTTAAGACAAAGAATTTGAGACATTGAAATTCGTAGCTATTTAATAACAAGTTTTGCTTTGTAGCATTGCATTTTTGTAGAAATTTGAAAGGTTTCAGGAAATATCAGTACATTGAACAAACTAAAATCGGGAGCCCTCGTGACTGTTGATACATGTACTAAATTTTATTAACCCAGGGTAGTGAATAAAATTATTTCAATTTTGCACAGTTTTGTACTTAGACATGGCTACATGAATGTTTATTACTATATCTTTGAATTGTTTAAAAATGATATGAAACATTTGAGGTTTAGGGGATTGGGGCAAGTAGGGAAGAAAGGTAATACAAAGGCATAGGTGAAGTGAAGAGATGGTGAAAAAAGAAAATTAATGCATTAAATTTGCTTGGTGTGGCTTGTAGTGTATTTTAAAATTACAAAGAGTAGAGGGGTTAAAGGCAATGATGGAAAAACATCTAGCTCAATGAATCTTTATAACTATACATGTACAAGCTAAAAGATGTCCTAATCTGTTACTACTTTTCACATTGAAGTAGTTCCTATTGTAATATACAAGTACATGTAGGACTAAGTGGTCCCACAACGTTTTCTGGATTCAGTGAAATTCTTTAGTTTACCTGTAATATGACCATTGCGATGAATTGATTTCAGTTTTATAACACACCATTCTGCTTGCTATAAAGAAATGCAACAAATGAGAAATGAAGAAATCTCAAAATGCAGAATAAAACACAGCTACTGCACAGTTTAAAACAGACATGGTTTTCTTGATTGCTAAGACTAAATGGAATTCCACGAAGTTACTGCCCTTCATTACTTTTACTTCAGATCACTAGGTACGTCATTATAGCTGCTAGCCTCTTCACAAGTTTCTCCAACACAAATGGACGATGATCATTTTACGAAAGATTATAGATCCAATCATGAATTTTCTCCTCTATTCCCAAAAATAAACCCGTTGTACATTAAAACTCTGGGAACAATTACGTCCACCAAATCAGGCATTGCACAAATCCGTTAAAATCCTACATCTGTGGTTGACAGACTAGCTTTTAACATTGGAATCTCATAGGTTTAAAAAAAATTTCTGAATCGCTACTAATATCAGTTTTAAAATTTGACAACTTGGACGTCATTCACCAAAACGAGACTCACTTCCTGTTGCGCAATCGATCACTTCCAGTTGCGCATGCGCAATTGATCACCTCCGTCGTTTCCGAGCTCCAGGCTCGGAACTGTCCACATTATTCTCCTTCATTTTGGCAACGTGATTCACAACTCGGTCTGACTGGGAATGTAAACGAGTAAAAAGTTCGGGAAACTTGTTCTGAGGGAAAAGGGTGATAATGACCCCCTCCAGAAAGACGTACACAAACCGTTTGTTGAGTTTCTGGTGCTGGAACATGTCGAACATCCGACTGGTCCCGATACGAATCGTATCCGTACCCATTAGATGCCGGAAATCGTCTACAATGCACAGAAATCACAATTTTTTTTAAAAACCTCTGTAACGTCCTTTACCATCAATAAATAGATAAAATTGAATTATAACAAGCATAGAAAAACTGTATCTATTTGGTACTGAATCTTTTTAAGTAATATAGACTTTGTGTACTATCCTCAAGATGGACATGATTAATACATTTTTTTAAGTCTTTTAGGTATCGGAACTTTATACATATATTTTCATACAAATATACTGTGCACTTAATATCAACAATATTTGTGGGCATCAGTTTTTAAAATTTAAGAAAAATCACAGTTCATACTGTAAGATACAGTACATGTACCAGTCATATTGCTGACAATGCTCTTACTTAAATGAAGTTGAACATTTGATTTTGTGGACCAACTAAACAACAAGATCCATAAATTATGGTTTTAAGGGAATATTAATGAAACCAGTGCATGTTTTTGCTGGATCGAACAAAACAAGCAATGAGAGGAGTTGAAAACAGAATGCAGAAACACTTTTAGAAACCAGATTTGCTGCTAGACCAGCAGATATTACTGTTTAATTCTTACCTGACACAGATCCGAGCATCTTGGCTTTACATAAGACCCTGGTCCTCATTTTGGTGTGGTTGTCCCGCTGTACTCGCGGCTCTGCCAGACTTCCTGCTGGCCAGAAGGAATCCCTAAAAAGATTCACAACTGTCTACACACTGGATATATTTATATGACGATTACTGTAAAAATATTGTCTTTAACATGAAGATTCAATATTATTAACATTATTTAACTCATTGGAAGAAAATGCCTTAGAGAGTCTAAAGATATAATTCATGTTTTGAGGTATGAAAATTTTTTCATTTTCAAACATCTTCTGGGTAACGCTTAGGTAGTTCACAAATCTTAATCAAACCCTCTACTTATGGTGTGACAAGCAATCTTTACCTGAATTTCCTGACATATTCCGCCATCTGCTCAGCAGACGTCATAAACTCGACGTAATCCACAATTTTCTTGTTAATGGAGTCCCCGAACGTCACCTTGATGAGCTGCTTAAGCACCGCCACAATGCGGCGACGTAGCCATGTGTTCTTCTCCCGAAGGTCGTAAACCTCATCCATCAGAAGCAGCATGACACGTAAAGGAATGTTGTCAGCATCCTGTAAACAACAGAAATCAACATCAAATCATGAAGCATAATGGAATGTTGTCAGCATCCTGTAAACAACAGAAATCAACATCAAATCATGAAGCATAATGGAATGTTGTCAGCATCCTGTATACAACAGAAATCAACATCAAATCATGAAGCATAAAGGAATGTTGTCAGCATCCTGTATACTACAGACATAAACATCAGATTATCATCACATAACGGAATGTTGTAGACATTCTGTAAACAACACAGAACACAAACATCAGAGGCGTGTTCAGCACAGCGGGTGCTCGCAAGTGCTCATCAAAATTCTCTATATTTTTGGTGATCGCTCGCGAGCATTGGTTCTGCTGAACATGCCTCGGATCATGTGCTAGAATCTACAACATGTAAAGCATTAATTGCTTGTCTAAATCACAATTAAAGCAAAGGACTGCTGTACTGACTCATTAATTTATCAATGCTATCATGAGAGATTGACACTTACTGTGACAATCATAGCTGACAAACACTTACTCTCATAGATAAGATTAAGGATCGTTTAGTGGCTATTCATATATCTTATGGGTTTTTTTTTCAAATCAATATTTACATTATGAAAATGTTTATCAGTCTGTCATTGTGCCATATACTCACCCCATCCAAACCATCAGCAACTTTTCCACTGTCTAATGCTCGCCGATCATTGGAATCCTGTGAATAAAATATTTTGTCATTGTTAGAAACATTTTTGTAAATTATATGACTTTCATCATTTTTGTGTTAATTAAGTGACAAATTTGAGGGATTTGTATATTCTTATTCTGTGTTAACGCATACATGTAAAAGCTTCAGTCAAAATGAAGTTAATGTAAATTATTGATAACCCTTTGTCAGTGAATTGTAAGTGTATTTCAATGACTTATACTTTAAATTTGTCAGTGTAATATATTGTGGCTTACACTTTTGTCAGTGTATGATTAGTGTATTTCAATGAATTACATGTATATATATAATTACACTTTGTCAGTGTATGGTGTATTTGTCAGTGTTGGGGTATTTCAATGACTTACACTTTTGAAGACCTTGCCCAGCCCGTCCACCAGTGAGTCTGTGGACACAGCTCGCCCTACGGTCTTCACAGAGGACCGAATAGGGTTCACAATGGTGTCCATCTGCCAATTAGAAAACCCGAGACTTTAACAGAAAATTTAAAATCTAATATACTAGTTTATAGTTACTGTTTAAAATACTTCAACACAGGCCTAATAACACTTGACACTAAGTAGGAGAAATTATGCAAGTTTGTTAGTTTGACATTTACATGAAACTAATTATCAAATATTAAAGTTAGATTCCATGTTCATTTTTTTACCATATTTAATGTACCATTTCTGGCCATTATGTTTTTTTCACAGTACTGGGGCATACAACATACCTTTCTGGCTAGTTCACTCTTATGTTTTTCCCACAATCCTGGAGCCACAAATTTGAGAACCAGCTCCTTCATTCCTGGATATTTGGCCCAGATCTCTGGTTTCATTAGATTCTGTCAAGGCAAAGAGATGAAATATAGTACTTGTTACCGTCTAACATGTCTAAGTGGTATCATGAGGATAACACTTTATAATATAATTTTCAATGGATATCATGGAAACCACCCTCCCCCTTTCTGACACTGAACCAAGGATTACACTACAGTAGGACAAACATTGGACTCATTATAGGCTTAATTTTTATGTACATGTACTTCAAGAGCACCCCTTACTCAAGAAGTAATATACATAACAAATAATGAAACACAGAGTTATATTCTTCATAATTTTTATAAAAAGAGGCAAATCCACAAATTAAAGCAATAACATTCTAAAGAGCCTTTGAAAAAAAAAATTGACAATCCATTAAAATAAGCCCCAATAAATTTTAAGTATTCTGCAGTACTGTAGGAGACATACCAGGTCTTCTTTCACATATAAAACAAGATAAAATGAATAATTTTGAAAAATTAATAACAGTAATTAAAAGCAAACAATAGATTACCATTAAGTATGTGTTTAGGGATTTCTTTCTCTTCTCCAGGAAGTCTTTATTCATGTTTTTCACAATGGTTTTACCAGGCAAGTGTGGGCACTGGAAATCTGGGAACTGTTGAAAGAGGCAAGTTTGTAATCACTCGTCTGACAAAAATGTACAAGTTGGTGATAACTGATGAAATGTACACGTTGGTGATAACTGATAAAATGTACAAGTTAGTGATAACTGATGAAATGTACAAGGTGGTGATAACTGATGAAATGTACAAGTTAGTGATAACTGATGAAATGTACACGTTGGTGATAACTGATGAAATGTACAAGTTGGTGATAACTGATGAAATGTACAAGTTAGTGATAACTGATGAAATGTACACGTTGATGATAACTGATGAAATGTACAAGTTGATGATAACTGATGAAATGTACAAGTTAGTGATAACTGATGAAATGTACAAGTTAGTGATAACTGATGAAATGTACACGTTGATGATAACTGATGAAATGTACAAGTTGATGATAACTGATGAAATGTACAAGTTAGTTATAACTGATGAAATGTACAAGTTAGTGATAACTGATGAAATGTACAAGTTAGTGATAACTGATGAAATGTACACGTTGGTGATAACTGATGAAATGTACAAGTTAGTGATAACTGATGAAATGTACAAGTTAGTGATAACTGATGAAATGTACACGTTGGTGATAACTGATGAAATGTACACGTTGGTGATAACTGATGAAATGTACACGTTGGTGATAACTGATGAAATGTACAAGTTAGTGATAACTGATGAAATGTACACGTTGGTGATAACTGATGAAATGTACCAGTTGGTGATAACTGATGAAATGTACAAGTTAGTGATAACTGATGAAATGTACAAGTTAGTGATAACTGATGAAATGTACACGTTGGTGATAACTGATGAAATGTACAAGTTAGTGATAACTGATGAAATGTACAAGTTAGTGATAACTGATGAAATGTACAAGTTAGTGATAACTGATGAAATGTACACGTTGATGATAACTGATGAAATGTACAAGTTGGTGATAACTGATGAAATGTACAAGTTAGTGATAACTGATGAAATGTACAAGTTAGTGATAACTGATGAAATGTACACGTTGGTGATAACTGATGAAATGTACACGTTGGTGATAAACTGATGAAATGTACACGTTGGTGATAACTGATGAAATGTACACGTTGGTGATAACTGATGAAATCTACACGTTGGTGATAAACTGATGAAATGTACAAGTTGGTGATAACTGATGAAATGTACACATTGGTGATAAACTGATGAAATGTACAAGTTGGTGATAACTGATGAAATGTACACATTGGTGATAACTGATGAAATGTACACGTTGGTGATAACTGATGAAATGTACAATTTTGTAATCACTGATAATTTATACAAGATTGTGTCAAAATACAAAAGTTTGTAATAACTGTTGAAATATACAAGTTTGTAATCGCTGATGAAATGTACAAGTTGGTGATAACTGATGAAATGTACACGTTGGTGATAACTGATGAAATGTACACGTTGGTGATAACTGATGAAATGTACAATTTTGTAATCACTGATAATTTATACAAGATTGTGTCAAAATACAAAAGTTTGTAATAACTGTTGAAATATACAAGTTTGTAATCGCTGATGAAATGTACAAGCTGGTGATAACTTATAAAATGGACAAGTTTGTAATAACTGATGAAATGTACCAAAAAAAATTTTAATTGATAAAATGTATGAGTTTTTGATCAAATGATGAAATGTACAAGTTTGTAAAATTAATGCGAAAGTAATAAATAAAATGTACAAGTTTTCAATAACTGATGAAACAGAAAAGTTTGCGACAACCCACAGAATAATATTTCAATTTCGACTTTTAACTTCCCTTACATAAACTATATATTACATACATGTATCCCTACAATATTTTGTTCAAGCCAAAAGTCAAACAATATCCCTGATATCAAAAAACCGCTAGATGATAGCTTTTTCTGAATCAGTCAAAAATTGACCTACCTTTTCTTGGATCAGCATATGTAGGTCATGGAAGTCGCTATAGCGACGATAGGTGTCTGAAACCTCTTCCTCATCTACACTGATCTTCGTCGCTCGCACAGCAAACACAGCGTAAGTCTTCCCAGAATTCTTGTCAGATTCCTTCATCATTCCTGTGATTCAAGTGATATCAAACAAAATTTAGAAATTCATATGCATAATATGCCCTCCAAAGAGGAAAAAAAAAAAAAGAAAAAATCAGACTTTATCTATAACTTTTAAAAATTTGACTAAAATATCAATATCTTCATACATGTATATATAGTTTAAAACTTTTGGTTTTTTAAAAACCATATAACACTGGAGATACCTGGTTGGAATACAATGTACCTGTCTGTGAGATGAATGCTGTAATCATCGTTTCCGTGCTTACAGGAGAATCTGACCTTGACCTTGGAAGTGAAGTTTCTTCAGAGGAGTCCTCCATCTATAAAAGGAAAACAACCTTGACCTGACGGCATGAATATTTCATCTCTGAACATTGAAATAAATAGCAGTGTTGTAGCTGTGATTGTTTTTCAATTTTAAAGTATCTAAAACAAAATTCTCATTATTTAAAATTTAATATAAAACAATATTTCAAGATATAATACATTTCAAAATTATTTTTAACTAATAAAGCATGTTTCTTGGAATAAATCAAAGTGTTATTCATATTGCTTATTAATTTTACTTATCTAAAAACATTTAGTTTTATAATTATAAGGTACTTTTTCAAAAGGGTTATCTGCATTTGACAAAAAAGATAATTTATCAAGTTTATATCTTGCACTCGGAAATAAAGTGGAAAAAAATTTGAAGATTTCACTTACACCCAATGAGGCTACCGACTTTGTAGATGCATCTAATAAGAAGCAAAAACAAAATGCCATTGTACAATGTTTTTCATACAGAAAATAACATGCAAAAGCTTGAAATTGTACCCTGCAAGTCAAATCAAGCAACAAACACTGTATGGTCCATTATACCAATCATGCACCTTGTTAGTAAATTTTGAATTAAAAGTCTCAACCATTTTTCGTGAAAGTAATTTAAAACTTTGATGAGTGATGACAAATTTAAAGGGAGTTTTGGGACTAAAAAAATTCAAGACAGTTTGCTGAAAAATTTCAATTTAAAAAAAAAAATGTTATGCTTCTTTTCCTGGAGGTCAGTGGAAGAGAATTCAAAAGAACAATAATTTTTTATATATTTTTGAGACACATGGCTAATATCAATCACATGTAAAATTGATTTGTACGTGATTTTTGATAATGCAGGGTACAAAGTCAAAAGCAAGAAATAGGAGACACAGCTGAGAAAATTAACAGTAACTGTTACAGAGGTCCACTGGCTCAGTTCCTGTGTATTAATTAGCATTAATTTGCAAATTTGATTCTATGTTAATTACAAAGTAGTTTGTCTTATATAAGACATGCTGTAAAGTCATTTCATGGAAATTCAATATTCAAAATGATTTCATGGTGTGTGTGCCCACATTCCAATAAATGCAAATCTTCATATAACCACATATTATACCAGTGATAGTATTCCAATGAAATAAAATCCAAATTTAAACATTTTTTTCTCAAATAACAAAAATATCCCATTGGAATGCATGGCTTTACAGTAATATCTCAAATTATAAGCACATGCAGAGTATATTGTTCTAATAGAAATACCCATTTATATACAAAGTGAGCCAGTTGTTTAATATAATAAAGGCTGTGTCCCCTAAATCTTAATCATTATTCTAGATCCCAGACAGTTCTTTTCCTTTTGATTTAGCAAGCATTTTTTTAACCAGGGACAATGCAATAATCACAATTATTAATTAAAATATACATGTACATGTATGTTGAAATATAATCAATTTGCTGCATTTTCAATCAATGTAATTTGGCTTTAAATTTGAAATTAATAAGAAATTAAAAGTTTTTATCAAAAATATAACAATACAAAAATATCCTGATACAATTCCAAGTATATAATTATCTACATATTATTATAAATAAAAACTAGTATATATTTTGGGTTGTATTCATATACAACACTTTTCTAAATCGGCTACAAACCCATGGTCTAAAAGGAAAAAAAATTCACCACTGTATAGATCAAAGTATACATGTACTTTTCCCCATCCCCTCCCCTAACTCCACCCCCCCCCCCCCAAACAAGATTCCACAACCCTTCCTATTAATGGTTTGCTGTTCATGATGAAAATTCAGATTCAAAAATGCCTTTTTATAATAATAGAACTTAGTCTCCTAGACTGCTAGGACATGTACAGTAACTGAACTTTATGCGCATTTATTAAGACTCTAGATTTTACAGTCAGTGGAATAAAAACTCATGAATTTTTTAAGTAATATTCTACCGTAATGCAGGCTTATTCCCCTACTTTGATGAAATTACTCGGACTCAGTTTTAAACCTTAAGCTAACAGGGATGAACGGGGCTTTGATACCGCAATCTGATTAAAATCAGATCTTTGATCTGCTCCGACAATTTCGATGTCGCTACACAAGGTGCATTTTAATCAGATTGTTGATACCGATAAATCAATGCATTTGATGGACAACCGAGGCACATATACAGACTTAGAGAATATATTAATATCTTTGTTAAGCAGCATGCAACAATATCGCTAAGCACTGGCAATGAAACCACGTAGCCCTGCATTGAATTTCTCCTGACTATTCACCGCCGAACCCCTTTTCTAGTCTTGCACAAAACTACCATGCCTGCCACGCCCTTTACTGAACAAACTGTTGTAGTATTCATGACATACTTGAATGCACGTATATAAAGAACAATAATTCTCATTTTCCTATTAGAGCATCATCATAGTGCATAACTTCTCAGTTGTTTTTTCTTATTTTTAGGATTACATTATTTTGTACTGTACAAAAAGTGCATCCATTGTGATGCATTGTAATTTTGATAATTTTAATTTTTTTTTTTTTGTGTGGGGGTGGGGTGGGGGTCTTTTTGTAAAATCATTGTTATTTGAGGTTGGAATAAAAAGCTTTAATATCCAGGGAGAATATGTTGATACTCTTCAGCCTTAGGCTAAAGTCCTCCAAGAATGTCTCTCGATCATTAATAATGTCTAGGTAATGCTTGGAAAAGAGGCACTTTTTAATCAATATATTTACATGTAACTTTGTCACTTATTCCAACTCATGTTAAACATGATGTAAAACTATATAAACTTTGTCACTTAATCCAACTCATGTTAAACATGATGTAAAACTATATAAACTTTCAGTAGCAAATGTTTCAAAAAGTTATCAACAACAACAGAAAACTGCAATTAACTTTGATTTTTGCAACATCAACAATAATTCAAGCATGTCTCGAACATTACAAACTTAAGTCATTCAGAAAAGTTTATCCTTTTCTCCCATTCGCAAGCTTTCAACTTTAGTAATACTAAACATTGATTTATTTCTGCAATTATTCCTATTTTGCTTTTTTTTTTTAAATTAGTAACATTGCTCATAATATCAGGTTAAGATTATGTCAATTATTTTTTTCAAGAAGATCATAAAGAATATCATGCTGGCATTCATTCCAATATTGTTAGAAAATTAATATTTTTTTTTTTTATATCATAATGGTAAATATAAGATAGTTCAAATTATTTTGTGAACTGAATGAAGAACAGGCTAAAAGCAGAAATATAAATAAACAAGACACCGGAACTGTGTGTCCGAAACAAGGCTGTATTTACGTACTCTGAACCAAATTATCCGGGGCACTGTAAAACAGGAATCATCATGATCATAGGTTATCAAATTAAATCCCCTGTATTGTACTAGGGTAATCCAACTGATTAACTGACGTGGGAGATTAGATCTATGCCGACAATATCCTTGGTCCACCTTAAGGTACCAATTTGGTCCATAAATCATTCCCCATAAACTTGAAATTTCCAATAACACTTCCATTTTTAATTTATCTAAAGTTTCCAAAATCATCTATCAATAGTTATACCTTTCCCATTAATCTTTGCAAAAACAATGTATCAGGTCATTTATATATAATTATGAAGAATTTGATTTTGAGGTTTTATAATCTGGTTCCCATTAACTGGTAACCTACCCTCATCCAGACTGCTAGTGTCGCCATCTTCTGGCTTATCCGGCTTGGATAATCCCATTTCCTGCAGCATTTTGAGGTAGACAGAGCTCTGGAGGAAGGCTTCATAGTATTGCTCCGAATGCAGGATCTGGTAAACCTGTACAACACAGAGACAAGGGTGACGACCATTCCAGTGAAAAGTGAACGATTTTTGAAGGGACAAATAAATCTCATAAATCTACATATATACTGCAAGTCCTTTTTTAATTCCATGGTGTGGAAATTTCACGATATCTCTAAAAGTACCAATCGCGATGGTTTTAATTTCATGCTGCTAGAAATGGCGCAATGATGAAAGTACATGTACATGTATAAGCATTAAAATATTCCGTAAACAAAAGATAGCATTCATGATAGGTTTATCATCACAGAAGAATGATAAATCTCAAACATTTTGTGAAATTAAAACCATCCTGACTATATACATGTACCAATTTACATGTACATTTGTGTCAAACTATTGCTACGTACGTGTCATGTAGTTGATATGATAAATCTATTTACCGTACTTGACGTAAAACATTTGGTTCCCATAGATTTAGATCATATGTGACCAACTAAATTGTGACCCTAGTGGATATTTATCCTTGAATTTTATTTTTTGTAAGACTTAGGATGTGTGTAAATGTACGTCAGTCAGACAATGAATTTTTATTGAGAATAATCAGCTGTAACATCGTTTGTGGTGGGTTCAGAAATGGGTGGTTCGGAGATATGTTATGATAATATCAGTAGTTGCCTACTAGTACACTGTAACATACCCACCTTAGACTGGGCTTCATCGAACAAGTCCTCAGCAATGTTTTTGTTTTTGATTTTCTGCAATGTTCTTTTCACGGTATCACTTTCCAGCTTTATTCTTGATGAGGCCTGTAAGTAAAGAGTTCAGTAACGCTCTGATGTACTGGTACAAAATGATGCAATACTGTAAATTCCTAATTAACTGCAAGGAATTAATAACTGCATACAATTGCAAGAAGCATTTCTTGAGGATTTTAAAATCCTACTTTAATTTTTCTGACAATTGTAAACTTTATGAAATGTTAACAACAGTTTGGCACTCATTATCTGATACAAAATGACAGAATTATGGAATTAAGTAATCATGTTATATAAGGAATCTTGTATATGTGTGTCTTCATAAAAATTAACTATCAATACCTTGTCAGACAGATATTGGTCGTAAATAATCATGGCCGCTCGACGTAAGGATTCCAGGTCAGCCTCTGTTGACATACCATTCATGGCGCGCTGTTGCGCATCCAGTATCTGCTGACCTGCCGCAGTTCTAAATCCCTGTAAATAGGCCAACGAAAATTGTTGTAAATGTGTCAAGAGTGTGAACAGGCAGACAAAATCAATACTGCTCTAAATCAAACTTAAGAAGACAGATTTGGACACAGAGCTCGAGACAGATGAAGAAACCTTAAGTTTTTTGTAAGTTCATTTAATTGGTATGGGACTTCTACAAGTTATACATGGTTAAATAACCATCCTTTGCAATGTACATGTAAGCTGTTAATGACATCTTTACATATATGCTGATTGAAACATCTCTAATATGTAATGCTAAACTACGTTCACTACACTCGTTCATATACGGGGTGATCTCCATTGTAACAACACTGAATTGGATTTGTGAGCCGAGGATGGTTTACTTTTTCCAAAAATTAAAAAAAAATTATCTTACCTCAACATTTAAATAAAAAAATAAATACTGCTGTCCACATACATTGGTCATAAATTCTGGAAAAAAAATTTATCAAGTTAAATATGATACATGTTCTGAAAAAGACAGTTACTGTAGTGGTAAATTAATTATGTTGTGATATACATGTACATGTACTCTTGATAAGAAATGCTTAATATCAGCTTTTCAAAATACTCAGTAATCTTTTAAAATAAATTGAACTAATTAAAATAACAAAATATCTATCTGTGAAAAATTGAATGTAGCCCTGAATTATCCTTTACAGATTTACAATTTATATAAAAAAAAAAACCCTTTAACAACGGGGAAAAAATATGATGATAAGAATCAGGTTACATCTGCACATACAGTATACTTACCAATAAATACTGCTAATGCAATGTTATTTTCAATTATTTCATCTAAACTTAGTACAAATATATTTTTGGCTCTGCATATATCAGGGGCCTGCAAAAGAAGAGAAAGAAAATTGTAAACTCTACGTGAAAATCAGGCCATAGTTAAGGTACATAAAAATACATACATATGAATAAGGTACAATGTATATAAAAAATTGAATGCAGTTTCTTGTTTCAAATGCATTTGAAGAAAAACAAAATTGTTCTGCTTCAATGATTATTTGGGACACATTCATCCAATCATGAGTTTGATAAACTTTCCCACTGTTTTTAAGCAACCAAATTTGAATTTCTAAGTAAAAATACATGGCTAAAAACAGGGCTGATTGTAATTTTACGGTTCATATATGTACTATAGAACACTTTCATGAAACAGAGTTAAATTATAGAATATTTGAAGTGATACATATAAATTTTCTTCAAATTTTTTATCTTACAAAACTGAACTTTAAGTAAAATCCAATTTGTTGATGATTTCAATATATTTATTTTATTACAGTAATTATGTACCGTGGTACTAGGGACAATTTTTTTTTGTCTCTTCCTTTCAATTTGTAATTAACAATTCAGTTATTTCCTTATAACACACCACCCTTCAAAGTTCTTCATTACAAATGGTACATGTACAATATTAATGAGAACCTACTTCCTCTATATCATCTAAACTTCCTTCCTGGATGCGACGGATCCTCCCCTCACAGATATTCTTTACAAACAATAAACTGTTTAACTTTTGTTTAATCTCAGCATCTGTCAAAAGTAGAAAGCATTTTTTTTATTTAAAAAAAAGGAGAATAGCATTATTTTTGTGTTTAAAAATCATTTATTCATTTTAAGCCAGCTCGCTGTGATGCGTTCTTCTGCATACATTTAATATATGGATATGCTATAACATTTCAACTTTTACAAATATCTGACCATCAGCACCGCCAGTGTCCTGCGAGCGCCACTTGGCGATGTTCTGTTCCGTGATCTCTTTCACCGCCTCAAGCTCCCCGACCAGATGAGACGACTTGATGACCGTCAGGAAGCTCTCGTTTGTGAACGAGCCATCTTTACACTGAAAGCAATAATTGTTTTATATGAAATCTAAGATCTATTCCAAGAAAATTAGTTTCTAAGCGCATGCAGTCATTTTTTAATAGAACATTGAACAACTGATTGGCAATGATAATAACTTACAATTATACTGTAAATATTTATTGCATGCATATCATACCACGTTAATAGTATATACATGTATAACAAAATTTGAAATTTTGAAAATATTTTCATCCACACCCCAACACACAAATGTACTCACCAACCAGGCAATGTACTGATTTAAGTAGTCAGGATCTGACAACAGCTCAATGGTGGGAATAAAAATACCGTTGACTAACACTTCCTGTCAAAACGATAATGATTACAGTTACGAGTCAGATCAAATTAAACGATAATCAAGAGTTTTGAATATATGAAAGCCTCCATCATCAGACGATACAGTAGAAATGGCACACAATACTGTGTTTTTAATTTTCAGAACATGTAAACTGTGCATGTATGTTTGCGATTGGAAAATTTTATGCAAACATTATGATTAAGATATAATAATGTGTCAGTTGTTTTCATAGATGATGAAAAATAAATGGCATGTTCTTTAAAACTTAAATTGTCCTATATCAGTTACATAATTTAGACATGTAGAATTAAAGACATTAATAATATGCATTGTAGAAATAAAAAGAGTTACTTACCCTAAGAATATATCTAAAAGTTTTGTTCTGAAAGTCGTCCGGCGGCAGAAGTAAAAATAAAAGAACATCACTTAGATTCTGGAGGTACTCTGGAAGAAAAAAAGAAAAATAATCAAAGTACATGTACTAAAAGTACTGAAAAACACTTGCCAGGCATGTCTACTGTCTGTCACAAACTCCTTTAATAAGTTGTCCCAATTGATAATTTTACATATGAGTCTGATATGAGTTAACCAGAAGCTTTTTATTTTACTGCAATCTGATTTTTTGATACAATTTAAGCAAATTGGACTTTTATCACAAATAACCGCTTAATTTCTTAATCAAAGAATGCCCAATGCTTGAAAAATATGCTGGAAATTATATGAATATTCATTGCAATCTATTTCAATGACCAATCAAACAAGGCAAAAGGAATTATGACTTGTCGTAATCCTTAATCCCATTCAGATTTTAAGGTTTTGACTTTCTTCAGACTTACGTTTTTCGGCTTCAGGATCTAAACACACTAAATCTCTGCATTTATCTTTCTCCATGGCAACTTCTAGATCAAAGAATGCTGATTGAACCTGTTCTTGATAAAGTTCTGGATGAAAAAAAAAACCCAAGAGCATGACTAGTTGTAAACTTAGATGAAAAGTGAAAAATCTGACAATTGTAAAAGCTGTCAGTCGGATGCTGACCAGCAAGTTACAACTCGATTCTTGAATGCAAAAAATACAAACTAAAAATCATGCTGAAAACAAATAGAAATTGAATGACAGAGATTGGGACTAACAATTAAAAGTAAGCTTGCCTGTATTTCGGCCATATTTACTTACCATCGGTGGGAGGTACTTTTGCATTTTCTCTGGCTCTGCGATATAATCGTAAGTGAGACGCAAAATCATCCACAAGTCTTTGGGAGAAAAATGGCATCCAATCCACATCTTTTGTTCTGCAAACATCAAAATGACGAATGACAAATTCAAAAAGATTCTTGACAGAAACTTCGTGATTTGAATTTGAAACTTCTTCAGGCTTACATATATTTTAGCAACTCAACTTTTTTACTAAACTGTCCCAACAGTTCGTGTAAAAACAAAGAAAAGAAATGAAATGCACTTATAAAAAACACTTAATGAATGATATTCAATGGGCTATTCAATCTAAGCGAGATTTTTTCTTCTTTACTATAGAATATCATTAAAGTGTATGTTCCACTTACCTGGAAGCAAATGTGATGGTAAGTTTCTGAACACATTGTCTGATATCGAGGACAAACCCATCGTGATCAGACACTTGTCTGTACCAAGACTTGATGTAATCTCTGATGGCATAAGTCAATACCTGAAGCAATAAAAAGGCAGACATCAACAACTTCAATGCCATTTAAAGCTTTTTCTGCATGATGAATGGGGGAGGAGGGGGTTCCAAAAGTTTCTAGTTAAAAATAAATCTCTCTGAAACAAGAGTCAGATTTTGATGCCTCAAACTGTCAAAATATAAATAAGTTATATCTGACAACTAGTGTAACAAGTCAAGTCTTCATGTTCCATTTTTTTATTATCAGTAAAACTCTGCTCACAATGCGATTCTAAGAGTTAGCGTGAGTAATTAGAGTAGCCTCCCTTACCTCGTGTAATGCCTCGTCAATGACGCTCGCCCCGGTCATCCTCCGGTCAAAATTCTTCCCTTTGGGAGAGGACTCCATCTTGTTCACTACCTGTAAATTAATTACAGGAATCATAAAATCAAGGAACGCAGTTTAAAATTTAACACAATATTTAATTAAAGTGTTAAGCTCACTTTCAATACACGAAGAGATTCTACATTTACAGATACTGATAAGGACAGAATCTTTTCTTCTGTGTCTTTTAATTTAAATAACAGCAGCCTTCATTTTTATAAATATCTTCTTCTTTTTTTAAAATTAAAATCAGATCGCATAAAACAATGACAGTTAATCATTTAGCATTAACTGTATTCATTTTTTTTTACATGGTGAAGACTGCTAATATACATTTGACAGCATGCCTGATGACCACAGACTAAAACATTCTTTACTGATTATTTTTAATTATTTTTAAATGTCTTGTCTGACGACCTGTGCGGATTACCACTGACTATATATCTAAGACTTCAAAGTCAAATAATCATGACAAAGTCTGATGGTCAAACTACTGATACAGTACTTTGCTGAATTAGTGGGGACCATCAGACTTTGGCGACTGCAAGCGACACCAACAGATTTTGATGTGTTAAATCATAGAGGATTGGTGCAGATCATCCGATTGGTGTGACCATCTGACCTTAGAGTCCCATTGCACTTTGGAGTCCTATAATCAATACTTTAAATATAAATTGACATACTGTGAGAACGCCTGGCTTTGAGCGAGGTAGATCCGGTAACTCCATCGTTAGAGCAGACTGTGACAGCTGTCTGCCATGGTAGAAAGTCATCACCATCCCACTGAAAAAAAAAGAAAATCAACAGTAATTACCTAAATACATGTTAACTCTGATATCGCACAGTAAAGTTGTTACTGTGCCATAGATTAGTGCAGAGTATAATCACAATCCCCCTTAAACAAATTAACATTATGAACATCTATTAAATCACACAGCAATACTGTATAATTCCTAGTATAACGAGAGGAATTAATATCTGGGTAAAATCACGAGAAGCACATAATGCGGATTTTAATATTTCGCTTTTATTTTTCAGACATATGTAAACTAAATGAAACTTTGCTAACAATTCAGCATTCACATTTTTTTTAATTCTCGCGATTTGATGCAAACCGGTTAAATTGCGGAATTAAGTACTTGCATAAAATAAGGAATCTACAGTAATTTTAAACTATACTAGTATTCCAATCTATATGTTAAAGGGTCATTACATCAATTTTGAATATATGTGTAATATTCCAATATAATGATTGTCTTAGGTGATGGAAAATCAAGTCGCCACTGGTATTGCTCGGGCCATGGGCCTCTGCATACCATGCTAGTGATTTGACCACTGCATTATCAATTTAAGACCTCTCAAATATTAATAATATAAATTTTTCTAATTAAATTTTCTCCCACTAGAACTGCAGTGATAATTTATCCCAAAGCTCTCTGAAAACAGTTATATTATCCTCTGAACTGAAGCAAAACTTTATTAAGTCAGATTCGACAATCAACTACCAGTAGCCAACTGCTAAGCAAGTGTAAACAATTCAAAATCTGGGAAATAACATCATTCATTTAAACCAAAAGGAACAGATTAATTCAATTGATTAGAAACATACTAGTCACATGACTTATTCGATGACAATCCCAGAATATTTGTACCTTGGTGACAGGTTATGTCAGGTTATGTCAGCAGATGGTGGCACTTCAGGGTTTCCTTGTCACCGAGGGGTAAATATTCTGGTACAGTGTATGTTTATGTTTGTCACCAAAGAAGCCATCATATATTATATATTCTTCATATTTACTCAACTGCTAACTTGGTGACACATATGTAACCCCCCACCCCATGTTAAAGTTAATACATGTATCTCAAAATTCTTTGAAAAATTTAGATATACTCTTTTACTGTTTAACTTTCAAAACAAGGGGCAATATATAGAGAGCCTATATGTGTTGGCTGGTACATGTATATACATGTATATATATTAAATACTCACACATCAGCTGTTAACCTAGTGACATAATGATTTTGTATAAGTGTCATTAGTGTGCCGTCATGGCTATCCCCCCCCCCCCCCTTTATACACATTAAATTATGACGATGCTTGAACTTTCAAGTTTGGTGGCACTCATTCAATCAAGTAACAGATGACGTATTAATCATCAGTACTCACCCAATCAGAATACAGATGACATAGCCCAAACTCAGTAGACCAACTGATCCGAATGTTAGCAGAAACAGGAACAAAGCAAGGGCTGGCCACTTCCATCCTTCTTCTAATGACAGCATCTGAAATCACCAAGACAATTCAATCTCCTTAATCTAGTCCACGTTTTCTGCATTTTATAATATTGTTTGTATGGGGAAAAAATTGCTTATAAATATTACATATTAATCATATTAATAATGAAATAACTCTTCAATACACAAAGTTAAATGGAAGCATGAACAATTCTAGTTTTTCGAACATGTTTAAGTGACAAGAAAAATCATCTTCGCTAGCCAAGATAGGTTTTTTAAATTCATTCTATTCCATACTACATGTATTCCATAAACCCTATTTATGAGGAGCAGAGTGGATCAAAACCCTTTGGTAAGCAAGGATGAAGTAAAATTTGCTATGTTTCGGCATTATTTGGAGCTGCAAGCAGATCATTTTCAACCACACTTAAAGAGATCATAGTTTTGAGCAGTTTTTACACCTCTATCACATGTACAACATGTTTTATGTTTTTGCTATATATTTTGAATTATCAATTATTAATTAAAATAGGACTATTTGTCAACAAATTAAAGCTCTTCTTACTCAATAAGTCAGATTCATAAAAGAGAATTAAAAAAAAAAAAAAAGCAAAACAGCAAAACTGAAACATTCAAACATATTTATGACTGAGGTCATTCTTGCATTTATTGGTATTCATAAATTTATATAGTAATCCATAGGACAGTGACAAAATAAAAATGATAACTTAAGAATATCTTCCATATAGATGATGAGGTTTTTTTTCCCCTCACATTTCAGTGCATTATCACATTTTCTGTCATAAAAATACAGTGCATGTGCACAGCTTGTACATGTTTCTCAGCAATAATTAATTATAATCATACATGTAATCACTGGACTTAATTTTAACCAGTGAAAAATTTATGGTGACTGTCCCCACATTTATAGTACATTCATTGTATGTCAGATGTGTGTTTCCTAGCTTGCGTAATGGCCACCTTTGGGCTCCCCTGAATTCAGCAATAAGCTTTACATGTGCATGGATGTGTAGCAATGAAGTGCAAGTGACTAGTATAGTTTATTTATTCTTGAAGCCAAATGGCTTATCAGATTACAGAACATAATTGTAATACAAGTAGCAATAAAATTAAGTAGAGAATTTGAAATACAGACAATATATTACAAAGAAAATGCATCTAAATCCTGACCAGCACTTTTGGGATTCAAAGGGGCATTGGGAGTCAGAGTGTTTATTCAAGCTACATGTAGTACCGGTACTACTCATGAGAGTGTAGCACTTGAAAAAAAGGTGTGGAAAAACTTAAAATGACCCAGCTAGGACAGATTTTTTTCTGTTTTCAAAAATAGTTGAGAGAATGTTTTGAGGCATAGAATTTCTAAACTATATGAGACAAAAATCCATTACTTTGGATTATTGGAATCTGGGTATGTGGATCCATAAACAGAGGGATAGAATAATTGTGGCCTTATTGCGAAATAAACTCTAAATATAGAACTGTGGTTGGTGACAGGTACATGATTGAGGAAAATTTTTTACAATTTACAGAATCAAATGAAACCCTTAGATTTTAATATTAGACCTCAATATTCCAGTTGTGAATTAATAAATTTCTTGTCAGAGATTTTCAACGGAAATGACCAATAAAAAATCATAATGAACAGATGTAAAATATGTGATTTGTATACCCTTCCCCAAGCTTTAACTTACATATATGTACTTACAAATTTTGACATTATGGTATTCTTAGCATTTGTATTAAATGATATTGAGTATTGATGAACCTTAGAGAAAAAAAATCAAAGAATCATACATTGCATTAAATAAAAGAATTCTTTGTCAGATGGAATTGCAAGTTCAGTAATTTTAGGAATGAATGACAAAATTTTGATTGCATGTATAAAATTAAGGAAAAAAATCTACTACCTTTGTTGGTCATTTACTTCAAAACCATGTCTGACACATAACTCTATACATTAACATTTGTTTAATGCACTTATTGACAGAGTATGTTCTATCACTGATAGTATAAGTCTCTAACATACAGGCCGTTTTGAGTAATCTGTTTTAGTTTAATGAGTGTGATAGTAATCGACACCTCCACTGGTCTATAGGGTCTCTCTGGAACTATCAGCTTCTCTTACGTGTGTATATATCGCAGTGTTGTTGTCTTTATTGATTTTTCTTCAACTGTAACAATGTTTATTATGACCGTCTTCTGACGCCAAATAAATTTGCTGCTGTTTAGTGTTTACTCCCAGAGAACGTGCAAGCATACACAACTCGAGCATGCAGGGTTTTATCATAATCCAGACAATTGACCAAAAAATTATTTTCAGTGTTTTCGAATAATTTTCAATATGTTGTGTGGGGGGAGTTTGTGTATGTACCTTTCATTTACTATACACGACTTGTTTCATCGATGTCTGTTTAGACACGGACTGCGTATTGAAGCTATGGATTTTATTGCCTTACCTTTCACTGATAATTTCTCACATTGCAGAATTTTACACCATGATTAATCATTCAACTCGATCGGTTTTCCTCCTACCCCTTCCATGTTGGTGAACCTTGCAACCTATGCGAATTGACCAATAACAAACTCCGACATAAGATTGATTTGTTTACGTGTAATTTTTATATCAAACCCACTCTCATTGGTTGTTTACCGTGTGCTAAATCAAACGATATACTGGCGGCAAATTTATTTCCGAATTACTCTATAAACTTCCTTATCTGTGGGCCTATTTCTGTGGTTAAAAAGGGTTTTTCAGTACGATAATGTTTTCACTAAGTTACTTTCTTATTAGAAGGTTATTGATATTTTCTGTGGTCCATTTTAAGATGATTAACTTTAAAACTTAAAAAAAAGCCCCAGATTTTTTTTCCTGTAGAAAAAGTAGTGAATATCTTTTCTACATATATTTTTGAATTAGGTGTCATCTCTCTCTCTCTCTCTCTCTCTCTCTCTCTCTCTCTCTCTCTCTCTCTCTCTCTCTCTCTCTCTCTCTCTCTCTCTCTCTCGTATTTCCCAGGTAGTGTCCCACGAATTCAGCCTCGTTATTTTTGCTTAATGACTGACAAGTTTGAAAGCATCGATCGTGGATAAACTTTCATCTTTCATTCGCTGTTCAGAGAAACAGAACACTTGCAATTGTACAAAGATAAAAATGATTTTAAAATAATTTTATCTTTGTACAGGTATTTATATATACATGTATGTCAAGTATATGGTGATATCCTAGCTTACTTCCTCATTCCCTATCAAATGGTGTACATCAGGGAGATAACTTGAGCCCAACATTATTTAAAATATTCACGACTTGCCATAAAATAAGATTGCATATGCTCTGTCTCATATTACTTTAAAAAAATATACCGGTATAACTGTTTGGTGTATATCTGATATAATCATCAGGAGGAAAAGTATGAACCGTGCAACACTTTCTGAAGTGTGATAATATCTTTTACAAAATGATATTGTCCAAACAAATTATTTACATATATTGTTACAGATTAGAAATTTTCGATCCATTATCAAAAGATGTTTTAATGTACACGTATGTAGTAATTTAAGGCATTACATTTACCCCCAAAACACCTTTGTTTTCCTCCATAGAAACAATGCTTAAAATTCTTTATATACAAAATATCATAAAATATTCTGTAAACCATATTCGCGACGACTTTATTTCGCGATTTATCTGAGATGAACTGGTTTGAGGCGACTAATTTTCGCGACCAAGCCTTATCCACACCTGTTTTTTCATGATAACTATATGTTTAATACTGGTCCGCGGCGAGAAATATTCGCAACAATAAGACTCTCGCAAACCTCGCGAAAATTTCTCGCATGCGAATAAAAGTTGGTTAATTTACAGTATACATGTATACGAAAAATGTATCTGCATGTTACCTTATCAAAACAATCTCAGACTTTATTATAATTGTTCAGTGGATTGGCAGTACTCAAATTAAACACTGAAAGAGGTACGTATCCTTGAGACTTTTTGATTCTAATTTCACACTGGAAAAATATTCAACTTCAGGGGCGGATCCAGGATTTGAAGTTAAAGGCCGGGGCGCCAGTTGTAGGCAGGGGGTCTGGGGGCAGTCTTGAGGCCCCCGATGGGTCAAGGGCGTGGTGGGGGCCCATGGGGCGAAACATCCGGAAGCTCCCGCATTGTAGGGAATTTGTAAAATTGTAAAAATGAATCTTTAAAGTTAGACTTTTGTGACATTTCTTCTTGTGATTATAATTAAGAAATATCAAAATAAGTTTTTGTAAAGGTTTGTAGATTGAAGACCAGCAGTTAACTCATTAAAAACTTCTGCTTTGCAGAGATAATTATAAAAAAAAATATATCATTTAATCTTTGTTTGAGGAATGGCTGTATATTAATCACTTTAAACAGAATCAAGTTCAATGGGACGATGCCGCAAATGAAGTTTTAAAAAGTTAACAATGGCAGCTTGTATTATAATAAGCATGGAAGAGTCGTTAAGCTGTAAGTACATGTATAACCAATATTACTCAAAGATGGTTCATTGGTCTCATTTGAACCCACGGGGAGCGTGACGAAATGTGTTTTCTATACGTTACACCATTGAACCCACATGTTGTCTTCAAACTACACCTCAAACTACCCATGCATACCGGGTAGTACTCTCTGCGTCTCCGCAGGTACAAACGAACTCTGGCGGAAGTTTGACTACACCTTTGATATCAGTCTAATATGAAGAGAAATCACAAAAGTTTCAACAAAGTTGATCATTAAGACTCACACGTTGTTTATTTCCTTTTCCAGGCTAATTAAGAATTAATTTTATATTGACAATTAAGAATTAATTTTATATTGACAATTTTAATGGGAAGGGGGGGGGGCGAAGTTCAAACCGCCACTGAACTTTATTTTAAGACATAAATACATGCAGAAAGTCTATTTGTAGACCCCAAGCCAGCACACAGATTTCTTATAGTACTACTAGTAACTCATATTTTTACATATGAAATCACGGAGTGCAATATGAAAGCGCAACGTAAAGCATTAAGCTTCTTTTAAATTTTTCTGAGGTATTTTACTCATTTTGATCCGAGAGTGGGCGAGGCTCTGTCAAGGACATAATACACATGTGCCTGTATTTTAGGACTATATTTTTGGGTCTTGTGGTAAAAGATGTCTACTGATTTACGATGGACGGACCACGCTCCGCTGTCCAATGCTATACACACTACCAATAATATACCAGGAAATGTATGTGATACCTGTCAATTACTAATATATCGAATTATATAAAAACAGATTCATGCTAGAAATATGTATATTTTTTTATACTTCAAGTATATATAATGTATGTACCTTTAATTCATTTAAAGTCGCATGCCACTTGTATTTTGATTATTAAAATGAATACTAGTAGTTCTATAGTTTCAAACGTGTATTTGTTAAGTAAAACGGAATTTTATATTTTCACAGGCACCATTAAATTTACAATTTAATTCACAGACTGATTATTATGTATCAGATTTTTATTTCGGGTTCAAAATGAATGAATATTGCTGAGAAGAAAATCTGAAACTAAAAATTTTAAGAAGACGGTGTGCGACATAGCTAAATACGTAAATTTATCGTTAGAATGATCATGATTTCATTGTTGATATTACCATATTGTTACTAAATCCCTGCACTGTGCTGTACATATTTTGTTAAAAACATTTCATATTCAATAAGATGTATGTCATACGCAATAAAAAAAAGTTGAAAGTTGAAGTTTTCACAAATTTAACTCTTAGACGGCTCAATTTGAAATGAAGCAACCCGTCATTAATATATGTTCTATTGAATTTTGGGATATGAAGGTCTATAAAACTTTAGAAAAAGAAAAAGCGCCTTATGTTCTTTCTCTGATACGCTTTATCCTCATATTATGCATTTTTTTTTTCTTTTTTATATGTAGATTTGTTTGGGGGGAGGGGGGTATATAACTGACAGAGAAACTTACGGTACAAAGAAGGTATACAATTTGAAGAAAAAACACCCCACCCATGCAGCTATTATAAAGCTTATAACTAACATCTCAAGCCCTGAAATCAAATATATTACAAATCACAGCCTCCCTAAACCATGCTTTTGCCTTATAATCTGATTATATACAGAAAATCACGTAATTTGTATTTCAAAACCTTTACATGTATATAAAATTTTAAAATTTGGCTTGATTTCCAAAGGGGACCACCTTGATGGCGAAAGCACTGTCATTGTCATTTGTCATTGCCTTCTTTCTTTTTCAAATAAGTTTTCTCATATTTTCCATTTTTGTATTGAAAATGTCATTCTCTTCCAAATAATTGAATGCATATGTACACGTATAATATATTTTTAATGATTATATTCATTATAATATTCGTAAATTCGTAACCTTCTTATCAAGAGTTCTTTCAAGGACTCTGTATGAAATATCATATAATATCTAAATGATATATTTGCGAACCTCCAACCAAGAAACCATTCCCTTTCTATATCTTTCTTTCAGTTATATGTAATCTTTATTTATTGTCATTATTTGACTGAAAATTTCTCAAAATTTCTCACTTTATATAAGCATGCAGCCAGATTAGGAAATATGTTTTTTTTCCCACTTTCACTAAACCGTATAGGAAGTACATGTATTACTTAACTTTTGAGTTATGGAATCAGAGTGGTTTTTCTTTTTTAATTTTGAAATAAAGAAGACGTCAAATTAATGTGTCTGGAGCTCAAGTCTAGCCTCTTATAACGAGTTACATATAAGCTGACTCCTCAGATTTATATATCCTGTTTCTGATAAAGAACTCCAAAAACCTATGACGTCACAAGTGTGGTCATCGAGACCCCGGAGGCGAGACCTTAACTCCCATTGATTGGTCAGCGATTGACAGCTGATGACAGGTGTATTACCTATAGAAGGTCTATTTAAGGTGATCTCAATCTTTTTGGCCTATTAACTTCTTTTTGGTACGTGCTAAAATGCATCTCCGTGTGCTGGTTCTGGCTTGTGTTGTTGCCGTCTGCTACGGACAATGGTGGGGGTTTGATGACGACCGATTCGAGAACAGATTCAGTCCATACGGATGGAGGGATGATATGTTCGATGATAGGCCGTTTGGTTTTGTGCCCAGGTTTCAGCAGCCTACATGGAGAAACCGCCAAAGACAGACTGGGTTTGTGAGGCGACAATCGGCTTGGCCGCGTCAGTCTTTCTACCAGCCAAGATTCGGTAAGTACTTTAACGAAACATTTGATTGACCAAGTGTATCCTTATACATTGTTCTCTCATTGTTCAAAAGGTGAAGCGGAATTCATTTTGATAATCCCGAGTTATTGGATTATATAAAGCGTCGGACATGCAATTTGCTCTCTCTCTCTCTCTCTCTCTCTCTCTCTCTCTCTCTCTCTCTCTCTCTCTCTCTGTAAGGAAAATATTAAAACTATCAGTTCATGGTTTTTGACGAATTAAAAATTTATGCAGTAAAAACACGAATCCAGAAGTAAGGTCACATTGTTGAAGATAACTTAATTGTGAAAGAGTTACATGCAAATAAGAAGTGAAACGGACAGGGACATTTTTCTGTCTCGTAATACCGAAATGTATCTATTGGATTAAATTGCACGTGTACTGCTTTAACAAAAGGTGTGATAAATAGAAAATGTACCGGTACGATGTTATAATATAAAAGATTTTTTTAAGATCCGTAAAATAAGTTTAGTATAATTTAGACTCGGGTTTGCATTCGGAAAAATCCCTAATTAAAACCAGTCTAGAGAAATTAATTGTTTTACATGTTAATGTATACATAACTGTTTTAACACTGATTACATTATTTTGTATATGACGATGTACAGACTTTAAAAATTTGCTTTCAAACACATGGCAACTCAACTATTGAACTATATAATTATTTTAAGATTACATTCAAAATTTGGTACTGATAGAAATTATTATATTATCTATCAATGTAAAAGGACTTTTATTTATTATTTATTACATGCACCAATTCATCAATTTACACACTTTTTATTTCTAAATAATGATTCTACAAATATAAATTATCATGTTATATTCTTTTCTCCAGGCAATCGATTTTTCTACAGTGACGATTTTGGATTTGATTGATAGACTCAAATCACGTGTGCCAAGAAGAAATGGTTGCCATGGTTCCTAAGCTGTGATATTTTCATGACAAGTGTGGGGAAAAAATATTAGGAGTTAACCATACACCTTATTGTATATGAAAGTTATTATATCTATTGTGCATTTTGTGTCATCATGTGATTTTTAACATGTCAATAATAAACATTTTACTATATACACGTACGATACCTTGTATCTTGTATGCGCGAAGTGTTTGATTTAATTCAGTTAAGTACTACCATGGTATAGTCCTTAAAAAAGGAATTGCTATTAATAATGCTTATATTATACATGTAGCATATAAACATAATGTTTAAAAATTAAGTTTGAAATCATGTATAGTCTTTAGAAACAATTAATATGCACAAAGTGAGACAAAGTTCTCTCTCTCTCTCTCTCTCTCTCTCTCTCTCTCTCTCTCTCTCTCTCTCTCTCTCTCTAAGTGAGATTTAACGCGTTTGGCTTTAACAAATTGAAGACAAGCTGCCCTAACCAATGATTTATAAAAAAAGATATCTCAATCAATACAAATTATACGCTTAACAAAAATTGACATACTTTAACCTAAATCAGAAAATAATCCTGCGATCATATATCAAACAGAAAAAAATAACCTTTACCATCCAAAGCCGATTTGAACATAATAATCAAGATTTACTAATGATTTAAGATATATCAGTATCCCATCAGGTCCTATTGAATATTTCCCTTAATAAGTTTTGCCCCTCCTATCTCCCACGTGACCGTGCATTTCATGGATTAATAAATCCCGGAGCCAAACTTGATGAAACTAGTTTGATGCGATTCAAGAAAACCGAGTAATTTATCATTTTTATGTAAATACATGTATAAACAAGATCTCGTGTCGTATCTTGGAATCTTATATAATCATATGTCACACGCATTGAAAATCTATTTATCATTTTTCTTCTTTACATAAAAAACTGACAAGAAAATCGACAAGCTGTACACAGCTGTTAAAGTTATAGAGTTCTAGAATACACAACTTAATGTACATTCCTAAATGGGATGACTTTCTTGTCTTAATCAATTCTTAAATTGATTTTATTTTTTTTCGCGAGACAAGGAATGAAAAAAAATTCGTTTTGACTATTCGACTAAGAGATTTTTCATCTGCGTATAACTTTGTTTCGCTAGAAAACAATGCAAGATGCAAGACAAAATCAAAAGAAAAATTCAGAGTTTGCACACACGTACATATATCTGTATATGAGACGTTTTCCTACTTTTATATAGATATATAATCCAAAAAATAGAGGTTTTTTTTTAAATTTAATTTTTATGCTTGATATACATGTACATGTAGTGGCCTTTTTATCCGATTCATCCATTTTAAATTTTATATGATACAGTATTAATTTGTACTCATAATACATACACATGTGCGAATGTAGTGCCCCACCCCCTTTTGTAAATTGATTAACAAAAATTGTATAGTTATGAAGCTAAGACAAAAATATATAGATTCATATAGAAACTATGAAATACCTCCGAGCGAATACTTTATCACAATCCATCTGCAATAGATATACATTTTCATTATATTAATAAAATCAATCGTTTTTAATGACAAGGGATTGCTGATGATATGAAACGATATCATTTCAGAACGATATAAACGATAAATGTACAGTGCACATTTTTAAATAAGTGACAAAAAGAAAAAGGAAAAAGAAGAAAGTACGATTTACCAAAAAAAAAAAAGGACATCATTTGGCAAATGTTTTACACAGGCAATTGCGCCTAACGTAACGTGATTTTAACGAGATTTTCAAGTTAAATCACGTACGTGAAATTACCAATCACATGACTTTGACGTGAACATCGCGTATTACTTAAATTAATTTGGCCCTTTTGGTAAAAACCATGTAAGTCACAGTTTTTTGTGCTAAACCTGCCGAGTAAATTTTTATTAACGGAAGAAAACAAGACTTTCCTTATGACAATTTTAGAAAAACTGAACAATACAATAGTTTTGATTGTTTTGGACATATTACACTATACAATATTAAACAATATATGAATTTTTGTTAGTATGGCTGTGACCCTCTTACACGCATACTGTGTGTTCAATGAAGCATCCCATCTTTTTTGACTCGCAATATGTTAATGCAAATATATATCAATATTTGTTAAAACGCAGATTCCTTTGTTTGAGTTTTGTTTATAATACAGAATAAAATGAACTTTTCAGTTAATACGCTATTCAAATTTCAAGGATTATATATCGGTGAACGCATGCAAAATGGTTGCACAACCCGCGTTATAAAAATGCTTAGATAATGTCTTTCATGAATAAGAAATCTCCGTGTATTTGATATATCAGACATTCATATAATAGTCTAAACAGCTGTCGACACGGCGATCAGTGTACGTATATTGTTTGTACGATACACAAGCGGCCAGTTTGAGGGCGGCTTTTTGTCAGGACGTGATTTTGATAGAAAATCTATCAACATACAATCCCCTTCCAAGCACACTGATGTACACAGCACATAATGAATTCCATGTCACAGATGGCGTCTATGTCCGAAGCTCTTTTGAAAAGGAGAGTTCGATTTTTTCTTCTTCTCATATTTAATTTATATTCCATATCTGTCAAGAGATTTCTTTGAATATTTTGTTGGATTAAAGAGAATACACAATTAAGCATTAAAAATCCAGAATGTTCAAGTTTATCTATTTCATTATTCTATAAGATCGAAGACGCCATTTGCAAATGCTTTGCTAATTGTTCATCAAAATTATTTCAATTATTTCTATGCCCTGTTGCATCTTTAAGGTCGTTTAAAATAAAAGCCTCTATTTTAAACCTTTTTAGTCCAAAAGTAAAAGTACTTGAATGTGGTAAATAGACCAGTGTACTTAGGCAACCTCAATCACTACTTTCAAGATACTTTCATTAATTTCTTTTCAAAATGTATCTCGGTATATTGAAATTTAGTATTATCAAGCTGAGTTATGCGGTTTTGAAATTGAATGATATTGTCTTCATTCGAATGAAAAAGAAAAAAATATAACACAAACTAATAAGCAATGACTTGGCATCAATGATATACCACGTGACTAAACAAAACGTACTATGCAATGTGCGGGTATACATATCGAATTTGCATGATAATATTTCTAATCAGCAAATTATACAAAATTCATTAATTACCATTAAAATAGTATTTAAAAAAGCGTGAATAGATGAGGACTGTACATGATACAGCGCACATATAAATATGCATGTACAGTGTATATGTATTTACGTCATGTATACATCACAGTCTGAGTGCATGCGCGGATCTAAGGGTGGGGGGGGGGGTCTTAACCCCTCCTAAAAAATCAAATTACTTAAATTTACATAGTATAAAATTACCGAAAATAGGCCTCGGAACCCCCTGGCAAACAGACATCCATCGACACCCCCACCCACCCCTGGACATATATTTTCTGGATCCGCGCATGCAGTGCATTGCAGTGCACTTTGCAAGCTATTTTTGCCAGTTGGGCTCATAGAAGCTCAATCTCTGGAAGCTAAACAACGCAAAGCGGACATTTTCGGTCGTGAACCACATACCGTTATATATATATATATAGTTTACGTCAATAGACATCTTTTAAAAATCAATATCAGATATAAAATCGGGGGAAAAAATTCGATTATAACCGACGTCTACCGATAGATTTTTGTCTAATTTTACAGGATTATAGATTAGTGAGGTCAGAATTCTAGTTAATCGTCACTTAGCTACATAAATCAGCAATTATATTGACACCGAAGTCACCGAGTTCGAGGGAATTTCTGTTAGTTCGAGTTTCAGTAAGTGTATATGAATAACGGTACACAATATTTCACATTGATGAAATAAAAATCCTCTTTCCTTTATTGTACCCCCACCCCGGGAAACAAAAAATAACCAAACAAAATCAAGACCAAACCAACCCCCCACCCCCCCCCAAAAAATATAATCAGCAAAACCCAAAATCAAAAAAAAAAATCTATAAAGTTACTAAATCAACACATTTTTATACATGTATCTACGTTAGTGTTATCTCTGGCAATCTATTGTGCACATTAAACCTTAATTGTACCAGGAAAAAAACTGACAAAGATTTATTAATGCATTTAAAGTATATAATAATGTGTATATGCATCGTATTCAAAATTGTTCTTCATTTACTGGAAGCTACTTTCTAACCAAAGCGCCATTATGAAATTCACAGTCAAATGTAAATACATTTATGTTTTAGTAAACTGTATCAGCCGTTTACTGTAAATATTACTTGCATAACAGTTGATACGTTTATAGGTGAATGAATGCAGTTGTATCCAATGTAAAAAAAAAATTCTTATTCTAAAAATAGTGTTTTAAGTATTGTTTCTTTTTTTGAAAACTTGTTCTTTTGTCCCCCAAACGCATTATCAAGAACTCCAATGAATAAAAAAAAAATTCTTATTCTGAATATAGTGTAATAAAGTGTATGAAGTATTGTTTCTTTTTTTTTTCTTTTTTTTAAACTTGTCAGTTCTTTTGTGATCCAAACGCATTATCAAAAACTCATATATTTGACACACATTCTGATCTTAAGATGGTTGGACGGCCGTGGCTTTTAAGACTATTTTAATTTCTATGCGATGAAGGGCTTTGTATATAGATATATGGAAATGCTCACATTTTAATGCCAAAATATGTAATAAAAATTACTAAATAATAGTTTAAAATATACTAGTTTTCAATTTAAGAAATATCTGATGGGTATTTTGTTGACCATCAAGCACCCTTACATGTAACTATAAGTCATTAAGGATAACTCATTTATATGGTAATGTTGGAATGAATTACAAAATAAGCGATTGATAATTTACAAACAACACACATGCACAAAAATTATAAAATATAACACTGCATTTGTTTGGTTTTTTTAAGTCTTTATTTTCACTGATTAAAATAGAAATTGCTAAAAAGATCATTCTTTTCCATAATACATGTCTTCTTAGTAGTATGTACAAGAAGAAATAAATAAATGATTGCGCAATTTATGAACGTATAATGTATGTACGTTGCAGTTATTAGAGTAAACCACGGTCTAGTGTCTGGTGTGTTTCAGCCCCGGGCTATTCAGTCTCGTATTAAATTAACACAGGATTAAACAATTATCAAAAGGGGTTATAAGAGACTATTCATGTTTTCATCATAAATATACATACAATTAAATAAACAAATGCTAAAAATATAGTATTATGTTTGTATTCGCATTTTCCAAGAGATATTCGTCATACGAGTAAATTAAATTATAAACGTACGTTGTCTGAAACACCATATCGACACACATCACAACTCATGCATATTTATATGGGATCGATTATAGCAGCATATGTATGTACGTATTTGGACTTTAGAATAATTAAAGTCCACATGTATGCAAGTTGTAAATACTAGTATAGTGACACATAGACTTGTTTGAGGATTCTGCTGCAGGTTTTCATCCCGCGTGTGCTCCTATATAAGTTCAATTAAGTGATATCTTGCATTACAACTGTGTTGTGCACGTGGTCGCTCACAAAAGAATTGACTGGTGCCCACATTGCAACACATGTACTTGTATGCATAACAGAAATACAGACAAACGAATAGACAAAATGACAAACAGACAAACGAATAGACAGACAGAAAACCCACGTGAGCCCCCTCCCCTTCCTTTACATGAGTTACAAACAACCATTCCATAAGTCAAATGATTCGTCCAAAGCCTCGCACAAGTATAAAGCCTCGTTTTCAATACATTTAGACCTGCAGTTCTCGCCGTGATCTTTCTTGGAGAATGGAATTTTCCGTGGACACTTTGGCGGTAATAAGCATTTCTTTAGCAGACGACTTGAGGAATTCCCCTGCCAGGTGGCTTCCGGTTCTTTGGGCCGCCGCCATTTCTTCACGGCTTGCGGCGCTGCCCACCGCTATGGACATAAAGCTCGGACTCTGGATTGAGATCTGCTCTCCTTTCTGTGAAAAATAATAAATGTCCGATGTTAGTTTGGCGACCCTAAGTTCGTACACGAGGAGAGAAATGTATTTTTTTTTCAGTTTGTGAAGAAAAAGAGTCTGGTTGCAGGAAAACATATCATATCAATCAAATTAGCCAGATGAATCAAATACCAAAGATACATTACAAATTTAACTAAAAAATGACACAAAGTTTTGATTACTTACTTCAATATACAAGTTAAACATGAACTGCGATACTTTAACATATAACGGTAAATAAGTTTTAAACAATCCGTTTTTAATATGACTAATCTCGATTGTTGAAAGTCTGACTTTACCCTAATTTCTGATTTATAACTGATTGACATACCCCTTCTCGCTGTGCATCAGGGTGGAGCGAGGCTCGTGTGTCCAGAATCTGTGTCTCGAGTCCATCCAGGCTGTATACAGCTCCACTTAGGTGAATCTGTGGGTGCAACAGAGAAAATCAAAGTACTGAAAGTTCTGATAGGTGAATTACGTGTGTACATTTAATTGCTATCTTGTAGGGGTTTGCAAAATGACCGGACCCAATGCAACTTGTCTCTAGACCACAAATCGATTTGAAATTGGGATTAAACTTTGCATTGTGCTGTATTCGTTGTTTTTTTTTATACTGGAAACAGGATTATATATATAAAGTCTTTTATAGAATATAGAAGTCTCACCTCATCTCTCGAGATTTCACAATGAACACACACCGGGGCTTTGTACCCTACTCCCTGAAAAGGAACACGCTAACTGTTAAATGATAACAAAACGCTTGATTACAATTACTAGTAATTACATGAAAGCAAATAATTTCATCGTTTGCTTATTAAGTCAGTATAATCTTACCAGGCTTCGTATGAATGATCTCTCGGCAATACATTGTAGCATGGTATTTCTGTCTGTAATAGAGTCTAGAACAGCAAGAGTTCCCTTGTCGTCTGCTCGACATTCAACGCCAATGGCGCCCTGACACACTGCATACAAACACCCGCTGTCTGCCAGCCTCTAGAAGTCAGTAACAGAAATGTAATTATAATGTACATGAACAATGACTTTTATGAGTTTATATATCCCAGCTGTTAAAATACTGATCCAATTTTAGTCGTTAAGTAAAAGAGAGTACAAAGTATACAAATTGATGCCGTATATAATGCTACAGGAGTTTAGAGAGTAACATCTATAGTACGACATTGTACATATAATAGCAATGACGTAACAGAAAAGTAGTGTTGATATAGCGAGTAATCAAGAAATTGATGGGAAAAAATGAAATGAAACTAAGTTCTTGATAATGTAAGTATAGAAATTAGAGATATTGTTCATTGGACAACTTAGACATTAGTGGCATGTTTGAGAACGACAGAATCAAAACACTACATGATAATTTTGCATACACATGGTTCGACGGGAAAATTTACTAGACATGAGAATATCATTAAGAAATTAATTGCTTTACCTCGGATAATCTGTTTTCCCACCCCATTCTCGATAATCCGGCTTCTGCCAGGATCAGGGCAGCGTATTTATCACAATCGTCCAGTTTCTGTAGGCGCATGTTTAAGTTTCCTCTCTGATTGAAGAAAAAGTGTACTAAATGTCAGAATAATTTTTTAGCACAACTCCCTGTCTTTCTCTTTTCTTGTCTATGTCTCCATCGTCTCGTTCTCTTTCTCAAATCTCTCTCTCTCTCCCTTTCTCTCTCTCTCTCTCTCTCTCTCTCTCTCTCTCTCTCTCTCTCTCTCTCTCTCTCTCTCTCTCTCTCTCTCTCTCTCTCTCTCTCATTTTGCCACCCTTTTCCATTAAGTCCATTTTTATGCAAGCCTAAAAGCGTAAACTTTGGTTGGATGGTTTAAATACTTACAATGCTTTCAAAGTTCAGATGAGGATGGATCCGAGATACTTGGGCAATCCGGCGGAGAGAACTGGTTCCAACAACACTAACAATGTCAAACATCTCGATATAAATAAATATCAATATCTTGAAATCATGGGATAATGATTTACCTCACTTATATATAAAGGAAAACTATGCGCAAAGCCAATTTGGTTGAATACTAGTAATAATTATAATACCACAAAAATGGCTTTCAAAAATGATTAGATAAAGCAAACAAAATATTTGTAAAAAGAGCAACATTTAAATAATGTAAACCACCAACAACCGCCCATAAAAAATAGATAATAATCAATATTCCCACTAAATGTAAAGTATTTTATTTTGCTTAAAATGTTCTTTATTCAAACTTACCTGCCCTCCGGTAGATCCGCCAGGGTTTTCCCAATGTTTTTAACGTTCATGACCACCACGTCATAAGGGCTGTCTCTTCTGTAAAAAAAAAAGTTACAAATAATCAAGATAAAAAACGGGAGTTAGTAATCGGAACATCCCTCGATCTTTTTCGCCAAATCACGACTTGACGGAAAAGGCCGAGCGAACTTAGAGTCCATTCTTTGCAATTTTGATCCTTATTATCAATAATTTGCTTCGTGTCTCTGTACATACACTGTAATTACAATTAATTAGCATGCTACAGAATAATTTATGTTTTTATATTGTGTTCTTTATCATTATCCTATTGGGAGTCCTTGAACTCCTGTAAATTCAGAGTGTACATTACAAATCATGACAAATTATTATAAATGATTTTAGTGTATACACAGTGAAGTCGATATAACTTACTTGAATACTGTTCCAATAACAAGACCCTCGGGAAGCAGTGCCGGGCAGTCCTTCATTGAATGCACGACAATATCCACGTGGTTTAAGAGAAGGGCCGCCTCGAGTTCCTTTGTAAAGACCCCGGATAACCCAATCTTAAATTAGATTATAGGGATACAACGATTAAACTAGATCATGATTGGAGGCTTAATATCACATTAACATTTATGAAAAAAATCTTGAATTAAAGTATTTCTTTTTCCTAAACCGTTAACTTAATTTTTTTTAAATAGTTTAAAAAAAGACTTCTAGGTTCTAAATATTGTATTTTGATGAGTACCTTTGGTAATGCAACATCTTGAATTTTGTCTCCAATGGTCTCCATAGAAACTGGAATTAGAAAGAAACAATGTTTAATTTTAACATTTCCAAAACCAATTAAAGTGAGATTCCACACCTTCATAAAACTTGATAATACATTTTCACGTAAGTATTTTCAAGTCATATCTTTCACAATATGTAAAAAGTGCATTCATCTAAATATGTGAAAATTTTAACCCTAAACATAAAAATATGTCTATGAACAAATCAGTTCAATTTCAACTGTCATTAATGAGGTCCTAAGGTCAAAGCCTTTACTTCCGGTCCACTTACCGACTTCAAACTTCATCTCCGGATGCGCAGCGGACAGGGCGTCAATGATAGTATCTGTCTGGATCATCGCCAGCTACAGAAAAAAACTGGATGTGAAAACATTCAGTCATATCAGTTCTTTGATTATATTGGTGCTGAAAAGATCGATACTTTCGGTTATAATTTTTGCCACAATTTCAATATCGTGTTCTGCTTCGGTGGCAGTGCCAAGTAATTTGAAGTACGATATGTAGAAAAAAATCTTTGGGATAAGAGTGAAGTTTCATATCAAGTGACGTACAAGATTAAAAAAAAGGGGGGGGTACGGTTTTAAAAAAAAATAGTGGTTGTTTTTATGTTATACATAGAGACACATAATAGAGGAACAATTTTGTTTTATCTTTTTGCTCGAGAAACAAATAGTACATTATTACACAGTTCGACAACAAAGCCTCTGTGATACTATAAGCTACCAAATATCCCAGTTGCTTCCGCATTGATGTGTATTTGTGGTTTTTTTTCGGACTCTTATTTGTCATTATTTACATGTAGACGCTTAAAGAAGATTGTTATTAGTTAGTTTTGAATTCTTTGAATTACAAAACTTTAATGTAACACATTTAAAAACTGTGTTCATACGTATATCCCAAACCAAAAATGGCTAATGTGAATATAATTTAGATGCAATTTTGTAAATACTAGTAGTCGAAAGAAAATAAGTTTGTACCCATGTGTTGATCATACATGTAGTCATGTAACGCGAGGCTTGATCCGAGAAATTACAAACTTGTCATACAAAGGTTATTGCAAAGAAATATTTATAAAAGTGTTTCTCTTGTCGGGTTACTTACAACCCGGTCGGTACAATACTGCAATCCGGTAAAAAAAAGCCCAAGCATGTTGCATAATTTGTATACTTTGTTCATAGGACAATCAAATTTTCGTGTTTTTTTTTTTCCTTTTCTTTCTTTCTTTTTTTGTTTTGTTTTGTTTTGGTTTTTTTTTTTGTTTTTTGGTTTGTTTTTTTTTTGCTCATTCAGAAAACATTTATGTTGCACATGCTTATATCTTAATTAAAAATTAGTACCAACATTTTTTGTCAGTCGATAAATAAGAAAATTCAAAATATTAGGGGAAAAAAATATGTGACGGACTCACACCTTTTTGATTTTCAATTACATTTTAATTAATACCAATTTTTAAGCACGGGACTCATGATTTGGCTACCCGCTGTCGGCAAGTTCGAATTTTAGATTTTACAAAAAAGTAAATTAAATTTTTAGAATTCCGGAACTTTACCTGACTCTTCCTGGATCCCACTCGGATAATTTTTTTGATATCCATCTTCAGACTCGGACACTGTCTATTCCTTAGCTCTTTCCTTCGACAACTAAAGAATCACTCTCTATGCAAGGCCTATGTAATTTCCTATTTCATGTGTCACATGACAACCTTGAGATTTTTCTTCCGTTCTTTATCTAAAAAACTCAGCACAAGTCATATGCTTTGCTTCAGAGGCATTGGCATAAAGGACTGCATGTTGCGAGGTAACCCACCTGATTCAGAATCTTTGGGGAGTTGTAATGCGTAACCAATTATGGACCTCCACCGCCACCCTATCCGCACTTCATAGTTCTCTCTCCACGATGAGACAAAAGCAATACAAATCGACGAAATTAAGATGAACTTGAATTTGTTACAGCCTAATAGTCTATATCTAATTTTGGAACTCTAAATTTGATGATTAAATGTTTTTCTTTAATTTTATGATTATATATATGATAAACTGACAGTTTCCTCCCACGCTCCAATTAATATAAGAATACAAAAAAGACAACAAACAAACACGAAGATTGATAAACAAGAAAAGAATAGTGTCGAAAAAAAAAGAAGAGAAAATGAATAAACAGTCAACGAGAAAACCTGGGGTTAAAGGGTATGATATGGATGTTATAGCAGCGGGTCGCCCCTTCACTTCTCGGCCTAACAAATGGGATTAATAACCACGAGACAGAGTTTGATCCGCTCCGTGAATTACTGAAGGTCAGACCTCCCCCCATCACATGACTTCGCTCTCGACTAGATGACTTTTTTGAATGTATAATTATAGACCGGCACAGAGGAAAGGTATATATGTGTCGAGCGTTTTGACGTCATGGACTGTACGGAATTTAATCATTCCACGTGTTTTCACCTGTATGCGACCTGTATTTTTACCTTTGATGACAAAAACAGGTGTTATGTTATAAAACGATATTGATATACAGACGGAAAAACGTTTGATGGTTTATTTTTACTTAATATACGAATGCAATTAGTTGTAAGATTGGATTAATATCATATTATGGCAAAAGTAGACAGGCTGACATGCTTCGGACTAATAGTTAAAAATATACAATCCGCGATCAAGTTATGAATGATTTATAACGCAACTTGTCATGTGTTTAATTTCAATTGCATACATTCATGTAATATTTCATTTACGAGTCCTAGCGGACTTGATCTGTGACATATTAAAAAGAATAGCATCGCCTAATTTCTTGGAATCTTCAATATTAGGTACACATGTACTAATTATAAGGTTACTATTACACACTAAATCATATAAACGTTTGCGTTCCAGTGAAAATTTAAATTATTTATGCCGCACGGTTCTTTGATTTTTAAAAAAAATAACTATATGCATGACGGTCGGTTTAGTTCACTGACCCGGTTTGACACCGATTTCGGACAGACCCTTGGCCCCTCCCACAGGGGCCCCATTTAGAGAGAACACATTTTTGTTTGTACAAAAGTACACGGATCCACCGGCCTTCTCCCGAAAAACAAATGAAGAATTGGTTTACATCATAAACTACATGTACATGTACATGTATGTATATTTAATTAATAAAAATTTTTACCAACCTACAATTCAATTCAGTTTGTGTGCAGATACATGCAATACGCGCAAAAATGTATTCAAAATAACTCTCGTTCGTGTTATTAGGCTCTTCAATGTCATAACAATTTAAATGTTGAAGGTTATTCACGCATCTATATTTACTTATATACCACTGTTCATTCACGTATAATGATTAATTAGATCACGGGATGGTTTGAAGAATTCGAATTAAAAAAAAAAACCAGTCCAGTAAGCAATCTACATGTAATTGAAATTAGATGTTAGATCCGCTCGCTTACTCGCTTACTCGCTACACAAATCAGCGGATCTAATATATAATTTTAATTAGATTGTCCAGTAAGCGGACACAGTTCATTTATTCTTTTTTATTATTAAAAACAACATTATTATAATAAAACAACAACATATTAACAATATCGATACAAGTAAATAAAAAAATAGAGTGTATAAATTTTTTTTCAAAAGAAGTTTAGGCTTTTTAGCGCTCTGCGCGCGATTGGAAAAGGTGGGTGGGGAGAGGGGGGGGGGGGGGTCAGCACAGTGCTTATATATACATATGCAGTAAATTAACAGTTTATTTTGGAGAATTTTATTGAGCACGGACTAATCTCTGACCATTTATTAAGAATTGTTATTGATTTAAAATTTGTAAATTATATCTAAGGAAACGGATTAATACAAGTGTTTACTTGTTTCCGAATCCTTGCTTAATTTTGTATCATTGTGTATTTTTTTCTACGTTGTATTCATAATAAACTATGGTTTACATTAATTGTTATTTGACATCGATCCAAAAATTAGTGTTTCGTGTAGTAATCTTATATATTCACATTACTAGGCTAATACATATACATAATGATGATAAAGTAACGATTCTTTAGATTGGATTTCTAATTTTTCTAGCGAGTTTGTTATAAAGTTGGCCACATGAATGACATGATATACGTTTCAAAAAAGAGAAGAAGATGCAATAAAAGAAAATAAAATTAGAAAGGTATATAATTAATTGTATGTTTGGCTGTACACTCTTGCCATAATATCGTTTGACATTGAATGCAATATATTAAGAGTTTTTATTACAAATAACCAATTGTTTTTAAGTTAGTTAAACTTTTAAGTGATAACAATACAAAGGAACTCTATAATTTAGGTAAATATTTGTTTAGCGCTCTAAAATTAAGAGCTCAGCATTGTAATGATATCCCAGTTTAAACTAATAAACATACATATATATATGTTGATTTATATTTTATGTTGTGTGCATTATTGTTTCTTATGTCCACTCACCCACTGCACATTGCAGATTTGTATATATTTAAGAAATAAAGGAATCATTCTTTTGAGTATTATGAAGTGATAATTTCGGTCGGGGAGTGATCAAATTTTAATAAAGCCCGAAGGGCTTTATGATAGATTTGATCACGCCCCGGCCGAAATTATCACCTCATAATATTCAAATAATGTTTCCTTATTACTCATATTTATATAATTTACAGCAATTGTACGATTCAATATTAGAATATTAATTATGCAAACCCCGCTTGTCCCCCCCCCCCCAACAATACGTCATTTGAATTCATTGGAATGTATAGTACATACTCGATATGAAGTATTATCACATGCAAATACAGCAAAAAATGTAAATACTTATATGTGCTATACTTTGTTTTCCGATGACTTGTACAGCTCAAGGACAATAAATTGAATTCAATTGAATTGAATCTCGCAGTATGCATATCTCCTCTAGGTTGTACATGTAGTACATATATAATGCAATGTCAGAAGAATTGGATTAAATTAAATTAATAAGTTTACCTTTCTGTTGTATTTATTTTTTTTGGATTGGGGCAATTTACACAAAAAATATGCAAGAAGACAGCACTCGTGTCATTCGCAAATTGACCACTAAAGCGTATTGTTTTCGTCTTAGATTTGCATAATTAAAAAAAATACTTTACAGAATTCGTCATTGGTTATGCATAAAGGTAATACGACGACTCCATCAAATAGATTTACGATAATTTAATTTAATTTAAATGAGAACAATTGTTATTTTGGCAGAGTAAAAATAATTAATTTAATTTGCATTCTTTTAAATAATTATTATTCATTTAACAGTTGATTTAATTTAACATCAATTATAAGTTTACATTTATCAAACTCTTCTTCGTCCAGATGTAGAAAAACGATCACAACTTTACCTGGCCTTTTCAGCAAAGTTCGGAAAAAAATCTATGTACTAAACATCACTTTTGTAGAATTTCATAAAAATGGAGTCGCTTTCCATCAATGAATTTATGACTGCTTTTACTATCTCCTCTGGTTTATATTTTTGGTTATATCATTAAAAATAAAGTTTAGCTCAAATCCCAGCAAAAAGTGAATTATTCAACCACTTAAAAGTGATAAAAGGGGGAGGGGGGTGTTGTAAATGGATGCCTATACATCCGCCATGTTTTTCCGAGTTTTGTCGCAGAAGTTGCGATTAGTAAATGGCCACGGTAATCAAGCATGTTAACTGAACGTCCTTTTGTTTTTTCTCTTTATAGATTCAATAATGATTCAACACTATGATGACAAAAATTAGTAATATTTAAGTTATTGTGATAAAATGAAAATTATATGAAAAGGTTTACTTAAACCCTGTTTATCGACAAAGTCTGGGTAAGGACGAATACACACAAGACTGACACGTAACGACATATCGCAAAGAAATAAATAATAAATCCAACTTTAAAATCCCATGGTTTTTTTTCTTCTATCTTTATAGTTGACAGCGTAAGAGCAATTATTATTTAATTCGTCAATAACTGATTTGCAGGTCATCCTCAAGTCGTAACCGACTCACGTTTTTTCCAATTTTAAGACCTTTATTTCTTAATTTTAAGAACGTATTTCAAAAGGAAAAAGATTCATACTTTAAGAATTTTAAAACTGTGATAGCTGTTTGAATAAGATGTACTTTTATCCACAAACCATGCATGTACGCGCTTTCAATCCTCAACTCACTAAACATATAATAATAAAAGGATTTTTACTAAGTTTGTTTGTAGTACATTATTTATTTGGCCGTTTGAAATTTTGATCGGAGCAACTGAATTTATGCAGTTGTGAAAGCGTTTAAAGGTTGTAATGAACAATTGGCAAGAATGAAGCAAGTATTTTAACATTTATTGATGAACATCCCTAACGGTCACTTTTGGTCTTGGGAAGACATTGTCTTCGACCTTGAATGACCTTAAAATAGCTTTTCAGACCACGCCCAATGTGCGGTGTTTAATCTCTTTTACTGCGATACGAGGCCTCTGTAACTCCGATCCGGTCTTAAAATCAAAGGACACGTTTTAAGGTCTTTAAAATTAGGAAGACAGCCTGATTTCGTACGGTCTCAAGTCATTTTATCAATGGGACTGGTCTCAAGTCTTCATCATAGAAACGTACATTGTGCAAATCTTAAGCAAGCCTTTATCAAGAGGATGTGTACTTAAACTAACCCCCACACCCTTTCAAAAAAGAACTATTAAAGAGCACTCCAGAGACAAAAGAATAGGCCTCAGTAAGATATTACATGTACGTTGTGAATGTAAAAAACGAAGCTAGCCTGGGTATATCTGGCTCTCATCTAATGCTCTTCCTGTTTATCTTCTATACTTATCATTTGCACAGATAACCTAAAAATGAAATATAGCTGAATCAGCATTAAAACTAAATGAAACGATGAGAGAGATAAAGAGAGATGCAGAGAGAAAGAAAGAAAAATAAAACCCACTTTTTAGATAAGGAAATCGTTAATTTTGAAAATTCGGCGATGATTAACCTAACTCTAAATAGCTACATTTGCTAATATGTAAATACATGTAGATAAAACAGAAAACCTCCATTATTCAATATGGCCACCCATCTACGTGCAATAAAGCTTTCAAGAAATCATGTCCGCAGTAGATGATTTTTTTGTCAGGTTTTAAACATCTTGGCAGAGACATCAAACAAAACCATACAAAGGTAGATATCGACCCCCCTCCCATCTCCGCATTGATTTCGCTGTCCCTCCCAAGTCCGCGAATAAGGGACACCCAAGCTGTCGCCATATCTGGTAAATATGCGAAAAAATCTTTAGCCGTCTATTGATATCCCCTTTTTCTGCGTTTTTTCTCTGTCCGAGGTCCTTCCATAACAGAAAGATATAGAACAATAGCCATGCTTACGTCAGGCCCACGTGTATAAATACATGGGAGTCTGCTGATTTGCCCCAGAGGACCAAATCACGTCCCTCCGATCGTAGCGAAGAAAAGTTGTATTTTTTTTCTTCTTCTTCTTAAGTGTACGCTACGATTAAAAAAAACGCCAAAATTATTAAGTGGACTCTTAAAATCACAAGAGACTTTGCGTTGTTAGCCCCCGCTGGGCGATGGAAAGGGGGTCTATTCCCATACACCTCGGACTGTTAATATGGATTCTGACCACGGCCCCCGCTGTTTTGTCTCAAAGGTAAGATGCAAAATGAACAATAACAAAATTTTAGAATTAGTAAATTTGATGATAAGCTTATTTTATCTAGTTGAGGGAGCTGGCTGTTCGTAGCCATTTTTCGACTATATTTATCTCCTTGAAAAGAAGAACGCTTTATAAAGATATAGGAAAACATTCAAAATTTAAAGCTAAAATATTTGTGTATTTTTTTACTAGATAACAATTTATGGCCAAAAATATCATATTAAAAAAATTATGATTGATCTGATTGGTAATTTGTTGACCATCCAGCCTTCTTAAGCCTCCTCAAAATAAAGTACGCAACTCTTATACGAAGCATAAAACCAGATGCAACGTTCATACTACATTTTGTATCTAGTTTCATTCCTTAAATGTTCCATTCTTTAGATAAGTTTATATGGACACGCTCGCTAGTTGCAAAATTCATTAAAATCTTTAACAAATTAATGTCATTGTACATTTAGTTTAATTTACTGTAAAATACGAAACACGCAACTTTTATATGGCGCGTTAAGCAAGGTACGTAAAAGCACTTTTTTTATTCTTTATATCCAGTTTCAATATTTAAAATAGGTTTATGGATAGTTGTTGATTTATTCATAAAATGGATAATATTTGACGGCCAACAAAAAATTATTTAGGTTATTTTAGGTGAACGATTAGAACACATCTGAGCCATATATTTGATTGGTTTTCTATTCAGTATAAAAGAATATCTAATTTTTAGAACGCACGGATGGTTCAGTTGAATGTAAATGTTAATGATGTATATTGAACTGGTCGCACTTAAATACACTTATAAAACCTACAAAGTTTGTATAGAAAAACCTACACAGTATGTATGGAAAAGAAGTCCAGAATCTTGCTGCATAAACATAATTATATAAAAAATTACCCAGCCCTAGTTTTAAGATATCTTGCAAACTCTAAGACTTTTACGGCGGCTTGACTTAACATCTCTTCGCATGTGAGACGAAATATTTTAAAAAAGAGCGACCCGGTTCACTCACATACTTCCGCCAAGTTTAGAGCAAATTGATTGAATCAAATGTTAGCACTACTTGTAATCTTTGTAGTAATTCCTTTTTGTTTGAAGAAAAAAATATAAATTTTTAACTAAAGTGTATGTGATTGTTAATGGTAATAATGTAATATTTTAAATCGTAACGTATTTTTACTTAGGATCCGAACTACTTAAATCCTTCCGCAATATATTCCTTACTGAAATTTGCTTTAAGAAAAGACAGTGTTCTGTTATTTCAGTACATTGATGCTAAATGGCTTTTATGATTTAAGCACCAACAGCAGAAGATAGAGAAAATATAGAGAGTTAAATTAATTATAAGCGTCAAAGTTATTGGAAAGATATAATTTCATTACAGAATTTAACAAGAAAATTGAAGAAATTAAATTTTATCTACATAAACGTCTTGTACTTCTTTACTTAATTAAGACGATTCATTAATTCTATTTCTTTTAAAATAAGAACATGTTACATCTTTGTCATATACATTATGATTTATTTGCCTATTGCAGAAAGATACAAGTATGAAATCTTTATCATTCGTTTCCATAACAATCAGTATTAAAACAAATTGGTAAAAAAAAGGCCAAATATCAAAATTAACAGACTTATTTGTTTGTGAAAAATATTCTTGTCTACTACAATATCAATTCAGTTATTAGAAGAAACTTACAAAATTAATACTCTGTAATATTTAATTTTAAAAAGTCTTGTAATGTCGTTTTCAATCCTTGAAAAAGTAATATATCTAATGCATGAATTACCTTTCATTATAATATTTCGATTCTGGATTTTTTATTGTTTTCTTTTCAGCGGACAAAATGTCTGTACGAACACCCGGACAATCCACCAATTTGCAGACGACAAATGTAGCGCCTTCATAGACTACGTCATCGATGGATTCAGTTTAAACAAAACGAAAACATTCCCGGGAAAATCAGCACAGGAAATCAACACCCTACTGACAAATCCCGACCCGAATCTTCAGTGTTATTTCTTTAAGTACGTAAGGCAAAAAAGATTTTATCTATGCAAAGGTTTCGTCTGAAAAAAAAATTAATAGCTCTAAAAATACACGAAACGCATGATTACAGTGCGTGTTGGAAAAACACATATACTTTGACGTTGTCCGCAGAATGAACTATAACAAACTGTATTGACTTTCTAAATAAACTTTTCAACTTTCTAATCCAGAAAAAATATCAATATTGAATAACCCCAAATTAAAAATATCATAGATAATAATAAAGAAATAAAAAGGCGGTTTCCAGCATTGAACAAATTTATTTTCTTTCAATAGGAAAATTGACGAGAAGTACCAGGCTTGTTGCGACGGATGGGTCAGTTCTGTAAACGGAAGTCTCACATGTGACATTCGTAAGCATGCGCAATACATGAATCCTTAAAAGCATCACATATATAGCATTACATATCGATTTACTTGAAAATACACGAAAATGAATCAATGTCCATTGTAATTTTAGTTCAGCAATTAATTAATCTGATGACTCTATATTTCTAATTTTTAGCGCAATGTAGCCCTGCCTGCCAAAATGGCGGCAATTGTACAGAACCCCCGAACGTGTGCTCGTGCCCTGCTGCGTACACGGGATACAGGTGTGAGGACAAAATCTCAGGTGAGTTAATTAAAAAATACCTGAATTCTCCCCTATCCCCCAACCCTCCAAAAAAAAAATCATGATTGAGTTAAAATCTTTAAAAAAGTGAAAGGGAACGATGATGAAGAATAAAATAATAAGAAATACAAAGGAATATAGATTAATGGTGTATATAATATCTAAGTATTTTGCTGTTCAGATATTAAAGATGAAAATAAACGGAAACTTGCTTCTTCAAACTTAATATTTCAAATTTATTTAGAATATTCCACTTTAGCACGAGATTACATTTTTTTTTCCAGACGCCTCCAGCACACACAAGTTCTGTTACACAGACCACTACTGTGGCGCCGCAAAGGTCGACAAATACTATAACCAGGTAGTAAGCGAGGCCGACTGCTGTACCAATGGCGGCAAAGGATGGGGAGTGGGACGAGACAGCTGTACCGTGTGCGCCAATGCTAATACCACAGGTAGTTAAGTCTGATAATGAAAGAAGGTCTAGACTGAATAATAAAAAATATAGATTTATAAATTAAATAAAAAAGCATAAAGCACATTCAATGCTAACAGGTATGCGTGCCAGTTTTAAAATTGTTCATTGTCACAATCTTGACTCGATTTCCGGTTAAGCGCCACCCGGTCAATAAGACAACTTTTCTAAAAAGACTAAACATAAAGATAAGTCTAGTTAGTACCTAGGTATTCGGTCAGTAAATTAACATTATGATATTATTTCTATAATTGCAGCCCCAGATACATCAGTGGTGGTTCAAACCAATGAACTGGCCTTCAAAACGTGTCTGAACTTCGGGCCTAGCTACTACCGAACCTTTGATGGACTGGAGTATGAATTTGGGGGCATGTGCACCTATACACTGCTGAAGGATACTGACAAGGGATGGAAAGTAGAGCTTACCCCAAAGAACTGCGCTAAAGTCAGCGAATGCTCAAAGGTATGGCGGGGACCATAGCGGTCGAAAAACACAAATTGTCAATGAATGAAATAGATCATCACTTTTACAGTGTTACATCTGTAAAATCAATAAATATTGAAAAAAAAAATGTTATCTTTATTAAAAAAATATCCATTTGAAGTCAAATTTAATTGATAATAATTTTGTTTAATTAAAACTAATAATAAATCCATAATTATTGATAAAAAATAAAAACTAGTGAATCAAATTGTAGAGGGTAACCATGTTCCTCGGAAGCGGTGAAACCATTTCTGTAGAGGCAGGTCAGGTCAAGGTCAACGATATGGATTTCATTTTGTCGGGAGAAGAACCAAAATCCACACCGGAAAATAGTACGTAGCCCAGATACTAGTAACTTGTACCACAATGGACTCGGATGCAATTTGATATTTGTATATCAAAATTCATTTTGTCTAAAAACGTGGGTATTAGTTACCAAAATGAAGACCCCAATGCTTCTGAAAAGTACTTTTTAAGGAAAATTTGCTCTTTACATTTGCTAGCAACACTCTAATACGATCTTGGGTTTTTTCCATTTAGCTTACAACGTACGCAACATGAGCGGATGGATATTTGTGGACTCTGCTAAAGGCCTGAGCATTAAGGTTGACAGTAAGTCGACCGTGGAACTGACTGTCTACAGCGACAAAGTACAGGGTGACGTCAAATTCCAGGGTCTCTGCGGAAACCTTAACCGCGATCCTAGCGGTAAGTCTTGTCTACAGATTTTTACTAAACACACTTGATATGTATAATCATTTAGACAGTTTATGGCTTTAGTGCTGCTGTATCAGTCTGAAAAAATAAAGTTTTTCTATAAATTCATTTATCCTCTTAATGGCAATATTTTGCATTGCAAATGTAAAGAAAAGTCAAATTGATAATGCTTGAAACAGTATGATAAGCAAACGTGTCGAAAGCTTTTGGTCATTCTATTTTCCAGATGAGTTTAAGACCTCTTCAGGCTCTCTCTCCAGTAGTGCTGTGTATTTTGCCAACTCCTGGCAGGTGGTCAATTCGGTTGATGGGGTGAGTTTAATAAAGCAACACAATATTCATTAAATGTGCGTTTCTGACGTTGTTTATTACGCAATCCTTAAAGCTACATGTTCACACTGTTTACTGTCTTTTTAGATACTAGTCAACCTAAATCTTAACTAATTATCTTTTTCTATCATACAATCTCTACTTTCAATTTCTTTCCGTGTATTAGAGAAGTGACGTGGAGGAAGTAAGTGTCGCCATTTTTTGCATTCACCCACGTGACTTGCTTGACTGGTTCCCAATGCTTCAATTATTACATCCGCACCAAAAGCTAAACTGACATTGTACCATCACGATAAAATCCTCAAATTAAACCCTCGAACAACATTATGATACATGTAATGGCCACCACCTTCACATACATGTACATGACCTGGTCACGTGATCATCTTGAGTTATGGCATTGTCAATCAAATTTTTTGATAATTTTACAGGAAGAAAATATTTAAAGTTGTGATTTACATATGTGCTCAATGTGTAGAACGAATTAAATGACAGAATAAGAAAAGTGTCTCTATATGAATTAAATGAATAAGTCTGCGTTACTTTAGATTCAAACCCATGTCCTCCCCTTTCCTATATAACTGTGCACGAACTCCAACCGGTCACACCACAGTCAAACAAAATCCTTTCGGAGAACGGCTCATTTCCACAACCATTCTTGTGTCAAAACAGTCTGTGTAACGGAAATTCTTCACAATTGATTTCATTTTAGAAAACATGTAGTCAAGTTGTTAGTTACAAAAGATATTTTAAACGGTTTTATTGAAACATTTTACAGTGTAGCCCGGCTGGATACATGCCAAATTACTGTCGGACACCGGAAGATGAACAGGCTGCCGCAGAAGCATGCGCACTGATAAACACTTTACTTCATCCTTGCCATACAGCAGTAAGTCAAAAGAAGATCAAAGAAATTATCAACCAGAAGAAAAATTGAACACATCTTCCCCCAATAAATTTGTCTTAAACACACACGAACTTGTTCACATCCTCAGATAATAAAAATGTACAGAAATACTGCAATGCACTCAAATTATTACAGATCAATCCAAAGATGTACTACACAATGTGCAAGAACATGCACTGCAGGGCCACTACAGACGACGAGAGAAACCAGGTTAGATGTGAATACGCCAACGCTTACTCCCAAGAGTGTGCCACCATTAACATCGTCATGAAATGGCGATCCAAGTATCTGTGCCGTAAGTGTTTTGCGTTAGTGGACGAAAGAAGGGATTAGGGTGGGTGGGTGGGTAGTACCGACATATCTTTTTTTAAATGGATTAGAAGTTTAAGCTAATCAACATTTCCCAAACACAAAGCAAGGAAATCAGAGCCAGCTTTTAATGTTATTTATTTGTTCTCTCCAGATTGATGTTGAAAATTGAGTCGGTACATAGTCGGAATGGCTATTTTTTTTAAAGATGGGAATCAATATATAATTAATAACGTTATAAGAAAATAGAAAATGAATTGACAAACAACATTGTCTAAATCAAAGAAATTAAACATGTTCGCCAGAATGATAGAAAATATAGACGTTCGGTACTTTTTAAAATTTAATATAAATGTCCATGTAAAACGTAACCCACGTATTAAAATATATTTGTAAAAGAGGGAACAAATGGATTGCATTGCATGATCTTTAGGAGATATACTGATCATACACAAATGAACCCCAGTGCATACAATTACTAGTATAGTATATTGCTACAAATGGCCATCATTTCTTACATAGCACGTCAATGCCCCGCCCCTCTCGAGTACTCTGAGTGCACCTCATCCTGCCCACGCACCTGCAAGACGCTCAACCTGGTGGAACCCGATGAGTGTAAGATGTGCATCAGTGGATGTCAGTGTCCCGCCGGAACCTTCCTACAGAACGGACAGTGTGTCAAACCCGACGAATGCATGTGCGAGTTCAACAAGAAGCAGTTCAAACATGGAGACACCATTAAACAACGCTGTAATCTATGGTGGGTCATAGGTGTCATCTGAAATGCACAACCCCCTTTAGACATTACGTTTATATTCATTTCTAAAGAAATTATGTAAACCCAAGGCTAACACGAAATCAAGCTTTGCAATGATATTCATTTTTATAAATATTTCCCTTTTACTTTTTTTAAGAATTCTATGACTAACTTAATCTAAGGGTGGATTGAATATTTTTATGCGATACAATACCGATCGGGATTTACCGAAGCGAATACTAGTATGTTGATGACGAAATTATTTTTAAATTACAGCACCTGTGATAGAGGCCGATGGAAGTGCGAAGAGGACCGCTGCTCATCCAGTTGTGAGATGGTCGGTCTGAATCACGTCGCAACTTTTGACGGGAACCGTTACAGTTTCGCTCCCGACTCCTGCTCTTACACTTTAGTCGAGGTAAAAACCCGAGACCCTCCGACAATTTCTATCTTCAAGTTATCTTTGTCTCACTGAGCATATTCAATTTATGCCATTTCGGAATATAACAAATTTTATACACAATAGATACCTATGTTATCACAGAGAATAATTTTGTTTTGCAGCCGGATTCGAACATTGTAGATGGCAACGAACGAGCTAACATGACTATCAAAGTAAAGATGGATAAATGTACAGATTTCCAGGACGTGAACTGCATCGGCAGCGTCACACTGACGTACCAAAGTGCCGTTGTCAAACTAGAGGGAGAAAAACTCTTCATTAACCACGTGGACTACAGTGAAAGCATTCGGAAGACACCGTACTCTTTCAATGGACTCTATGTCAAGGAGGTTACCAACAAATTCCGAGTTGTGAAAGCGTTCGGGTTAAAGATTCTGTACGACAAGCGAAGAACACTTTACATCGATCTTAAACCATTCTATGCCAACAAGGTTAGGATACGTACTCTATTCCTAGTTCACAAAGTTCCACCAATATGTTTACATGTGGAATCCAAATGATACGAAGTTTTTAGAATTACCTTTCATTAGTTTTTCCCACAATATCAAATTTAATGATAGGAGTAGCGTATTAATTAGTTCCTTGCTTTACCACATTAAGTAAACGAATGTATTATTTTGCAATTAAATTCAGAAAATTTGCATAATCTTGACGTTCTATAGGTGAGAGGAATGTGTGGACAATTCAACTATGACATCACGGACGACTTCAAGGTCCCTAATGGGGGAGAACAGGCCACCATCCAGAACTTTGCCACGGCGTACGGCGATTCCACTTGTCAGACGGGGGTGTACAGCTACAACATGGAGATGGAGGTATTTCATTTAATACTTGGGAGATAAAAGCATGTCGAAAAGTTAAGGGATTTGTTTCGTAATAAAGTAATTCTTTTTAACGAATACATTGTTAACACAATTTAAGACGTAGATGAAACTGACGTCGCTTTAAGCGTGAATCAATATATGCGCGTTCAATTTAACCGGGATGTACTGTATTCATGAACTTTTATTACAATAACACAATAAAAGATTATAGATAAACCTGACGTCGCTGTAAGAGATTATCCATTATAAATGTTTTCTGTATGAAAGTGTTTTACTGTATTTGTAAAACGTATTGCATGGTACCAAGTATTGTGAGCTTGAGTCTTCTCCTAATTTCAGGAAAAGCACGAAGCCTGCTACCCTCTTATGAACACCACCCGAGGAGCACTGTTCGCCGACTGTATTCAGAAACACGAGGAACTGTCCAAGTTCTTTTACGCCCAGTGTAATTACGACATGAAGAAACGCACGACTCAGCTCAACATGGAGGCACTGTGTGACATGGTGTCCGCATTCTCCCGCCATTGTACATTCAGTGGTCTGTTTGTCCCATGGTACAACGATAGTGCCTACATCAACCGCTGTGGTACGTGTAATTCCTGGATTGAGATTTCACTTGAACAAAAATTGCAAATAGTTATTACGAGAAAATATATTATTAACAGAATACAAAAAAGGTCACGCATACTTACAGTTAAAGCAGAATAGAATTATTGTATTTTATGAAATAACGTACAATATTGTAAGAATCTTAAAATTTTCAAAAAAGGTCAATATTCATGGTTTGAAAATAAAATGGTAATTTAAGGATGAGCAGTTACCTGTTATTCAAAATGAAATATTTGGAAATGTTTTTATTTGAATAAAGAAATCAATGAAATTAATCCAAACACATTATTATTTTTGTCAAATTGTAATGATAAAAATTTGAATATTGGAATTTTTACGGATTTATTTAAAAATTTTATATGTTAATATAAAATACACTTACATACAGAGAGCTATCTCAGCTGTTCACAAGAGGGATCTGGAGCCGGATCAGTTTATACAGACTGCGCCAAAATCTGTCACGGAACTTGCCGGGACCAGCAGCTAGCGGACGCGAACTGCGAGGAGGAGTGTGTACCCGGATGTATGTGTCCCTCCGGGCAGGTACAGGACGACTACGGAACGTGTGTGAACATTGAACGCTGTACCTGTTACGACCAGTACTCACCCAAAGAAAACCGGATCAAAAAGGCGGGAGATGTAGTGTCCCGAAGATGTACAGACTGGTAAGAAGGACTGTTTTTCAATGACGTAGAAGGTTTTGATGGTACTGTTTAGTGTATACATGAAATGGGTTATTTTCGCCTCGTGTAATTTTCGCCCTTCTACACTTGCAAACAGCTTCGCCTTGAGTTCGCCATGGCACAGTTATGTTTAAAAAAAAGGTGATCTGAGACATTGGAATTCGCCCAGTTTTTAATTCGCCCCCTGACAACGAGGGTGAATGGGGCAAAAATAAAACGGGGGCGAAAATTTCCCGGCTTACAGAAGTTGGTCGATACCATCATCTTTGGTCTTACTAATTCAATTAATTATATAATAATTTTTGATACCTTTCTACAATTAAGATATACGATGATTAATTTTATTTTTACTTTTGAGTTTAATCTTTGATCAAACAATTTTCTAATATTTTAGTTTTACATCTACGGCATGTGTTGTTATCAAACGCTTTTTGTTTGGACGAAGAAAAATGACAATGACCTATAAAATGACCTATATTTATTTTTAAAAACCGACAACGCAGTATACAGTATAATAGATAAGTTTGCTTTTTATTGTTTTTAAAAGTTCTTTATTTCAAATAAGTGTTAAAGTGTAGGTCATGAGCTACTTTATAAACAAAATAACTCATATTACAAATAGATACACAAAGAAAAACAAATGATTGATAAACAATTTACATTTAATTCAAAGTACATGTATGATTTATTAACGAACTTCCAAAATATGGCGGCGGTACCTCGCCCTGTCAATTAAATAAGTAATAAAAATAAAATAAAATAAAAATTAAATAATAACTAAATAAAGGCATTCGAGAACAGAAGCTATATAAATATATTAAAATTCCTGTGAAAAATACGGCACGCGATTAGCGCACATAACAACGGGCTATTTTGACCATTACAATAGATTTTACATCAAACCATATTTTCTTCATTCTTTGACTATAAAACTGTAACCTCATCTAGCTGCAAGCCTTTCGGTTGTATATGAATCTTTTGTCCCAGCGCTTTTCTCGGTTATTAAGGTTTTGCTTTAGATGTAAAAGTATTCTTATTTCTCTCGGTTCTAATATGAAATTTGATACAATACTCAGTACATGTTGACTTATTTTCAGTACATGTACTAACGGCACGTTCGCCTGTGGCAAGGAGAGCTGTGAGGAGCAGATCGTGTGTCCCAAGAACCAGGTTTACCGTAAAGGTGTGACGGCCTGCCGCAAGACGTGTGAACTGTACGGGAGGGAAATGATCTGTGACAATGACGTGCTGATGGACGGGTGTGTGTGTGACGAAAGCAACAACCAGACCACCTACATGGCACCAGATGTAAGATATAACTCCACCAATCCCCCCCCCACCAAAAAAAAATCCTCCCCGAAAACCAAAAGAACAAAAATAAACAACTCTCTTCCTAAAATAAAAAAAAAAAGAATCATAAACGAAATTCATGACGTCCGAAATATGGGACCAGATTCACAAAACACATCTACTCCCCCATTCCAAAAAAAAAAAAAAAATTGAAAGAAATGAAGAAAACTAAAAACCAAAATTTCATTACTCTTTAAAATAATAATAAAAAAAAATCCCCAGAAATTTGTCACCACGCAGGAGTTGTACATATTCCAATCATTATTTTTATTATTTCTTACTAGGGTACCTGTGTATCATCTGAGCAATGCCCCTGTCTGTTCGGAACCACTTGGTACAAACCCGGGGAGACCGTGACCTACGGCTGCAAAGTTTTGTAAGTGTCTTATGGGCGATTTGCTTTTCATATTTTGAATTAAATTGAAATAAAAAAAGAATTAAAAAATTTTTTTTTTTGTTCATGCTCATATGAAAGCCATGCGTATTATATATTTCCTATTCTGGATTTTAGCCGATGCGAGAACCAGAACTGGATAAAGATCGAGGACAAACATTGCCCAGGTATTCATAATATCAACATTTATCCGCGTTTTGTATATCATTACTATACCGCTAAAAAATCTATTCACCTGAATTCTTTTCTGATAAAAAAAATACCGCTAAATTCTGTTCACTTAATTCTGTTCACTTGAATTCCCTTTAAGGGGGAATGCTACAATTTGAATTCACTACTCCTAAAATTAGCTGGTGTAGCATTCCATGCTGGTGTAGCATTCCACCTTAAAAGACGATTTGATATTTACATGTAGTCCAATTAACCCTATACAACCTTTTAACGTGTCTTTTGAACAGCCGTCTGCCGAGCCTCCGGAGACCCTCACTACACGACATTCGATGGAGTCTCGTTCTCCTTTCAAGGCGTCTGCTCCTACATTCTGACCAGAGCCAAGGACAAGAGTTTCCAGGTCATCACGGAGAACGTCAAGTGTGGTAGTACGGACGTGTCGTGCACGAAATCCATCCAGATCACCATCAAAGGTCAGGAAATCAATCTGGTCCGCGGAAAAGAGGACGTAAACTCTACAGGGGATATCTACAAACTGAGCAACATCGTCATCACCAAACAAAGCTTCTGGACATCAATCCACGCTCCCAGTGAAAACGTCACCATTTTGTGGGACGGAGGTCAGCCCCCCCCCCCTCCCCCCAAAAAAAAGAAATCCTTCTCCATATACGAATTTTAAGTCAAAGCGTTAGATGTACACATGAATGTTCTACCAATTTCAAAACATTTTTAAACTGTATCTTTGTTTCTCTTTCTGTATAGGTACCCGTGTGTATGTTTTCCTGAGACCAATCTGGCAAGGCCGAGTTGAGGGATTGTGTGGAAACTATGATGGTGATTCCGTTAATGAATACAAAAAAGTCGACGGAAGTGAAGGAACCGCCATGGACTTCGCCAACAGTTGGGCTGCCTCTACCAGTTGTCCAGTAGCGTCCGTCGGCACTTCTTCCGAAATTGTCCCTTGCTCAGTAAGCGCAATTGTACTTCTTTAGTTTGACTTCAGAACGCACGGTTATATTAATAAACACATCGCTCGTTTTCAGAAATAGTGATGCCTTCTTAGCAAAACTCATATTAACGCGTACGGGACATCAACAATGAATCGATATTAAAACAAATTTCATTCTTTTCATAAATAAGAAAGACTAGTATAAAAGCGGTATACATGTAATCATACAAAATTACTCAATGTGTTAACCTCCAACCTTCTCTTACAGGGAGAACTGTCCCACAGAAAACAATGGGCGGAGGAATCTTGTGGTATCATCAACAGCGACATCTTCAAGTCCTGTCGGGAGTTTCTCACTGATACAGTTGTCAACAGATACCACGCCAACTGTCTTTTCGACGCCTGCAGGTCTGTTGTCCAATAACCAAACAAAAAAACCCCCTAAACATTCGTTTAATTGGGATTCAAGGTGTCTATCAAGCGAAAATAAAATTAAAACCAGAATTTCATTCAAATCAGCGCACATATTCATATATGAAAAGGCAAACCAAAAATATTTATAAAGATACTTATTTTGCTTCAAGACGATTTGAAATTAATTATTGGTTTTGATTTCTTAAAATAAGTGACTTCAAAATAATGTTTTGATAAATAAACGCATGGGAAATATTTTGGTAAATTTTTTATGAATTCTTTGAAAATTCATTTAATTTTGATTGCTTGAAAAGACCGCCTAAAAGTAATGTTGTTTTAAGTTACGAACGTATAAAAATAGTCCGGTAAAGTTTGGATGAATTTTGTGGTTTTAAATTACGAACGTATGAAAAAACTCTGGTAAAGTTTAGATGAATTTTGTGGTTTTAAATTTCGAACGCATGAAAATTAGTCCGTTAAAGTTTGGATGAATTTTGTGGTTTTAAGTAACGAACATAAAAAAAAAATCCGGTAAAGTTTGGATGAATTTTGTGGTTTTAAGTAACGAACATAAAAAAATAGTCCTGTAAAGTTTGGATGAATTCTGTTGAACAGATGTGACAGCGGAGGAGACTGTGAATGTTTCTGTACAGCCGTAGCTGACTTCGCCGAGCGCTGTAACCAGGCCGGATATCCGGTAAAATGGAGAAGCCAGAAAGTTTGTCGTAAGTATCATTCTACATTTGTACACGTAAACCGCAATATTTTTCAATATTTTAAAAGTATAGGATAAAATCGAGGCATATAATGTATATATGCAAATGACTTTTCCAAATATTTTATCATATATTCTACAATAATGTAATTTATATTATTTTTATTGAAATAAGGTATAAATATTTTTATCAATAATTCACTTCGAGTAATACATGTCATTTATAACATTATTTGCAATAGCCGTTCTATATAACTAAAGCTAGGCAAGCACATAAAACAATTAACGATTAAAATGACCTTTGTTTTTTCCCAACAACACAGCCATCATGTGTGAGAATGGATTCCGCTACACCCCCTGTGCCTCCCCCTGCCCCCAGACGTGTAGGAATATCGGGGATGAGCCGGAGCCGTACTGTAACGATACCCAGTGCGTGGAGGGGTGCTTCTGTCCCGAGGGATACGTACAAAGAGGTACGGGGGTCACAGCGTGTCAGTTGAAACGACAAATGTATATTATTCCACTAAGAATACTATAAATTGTTCAAATCTCGGAATTTTCGTGTACATCTGTATTTACTGTTTTCATAATATATTAACTTTGTTTACTATTGCATATACATGTATGTATATTTTTAAAAGAGTTTGTTCTTCCACAGATGAGAGATGCGTTCTGGCCGAGGACTGCCCATGTTTCTACAATGGTCAAGAATGGCCCAAAGGCGCTTCCATCGTCAAGGATTGTCTGAACTGGTAAAAAGTTCATAATGTCCAATGAATTATTCATGAGTTTTCATTGCGCTATGTAATCAAAATGGCTTCAACTTGTGACGCCCTTTCTAATTTTTACAGTACCTGTATAAACGGCAAGTTCCATTGCACGGGCGAAAACTGCACTGTCTGCAAGGACAACGAATTCACCTGTAACCGCACAGGGGATTGTATCAAAATGGAGTATCGATGTGACAACCACGTGGACTGCCGAGACGGAAGTGACGAACAGGGCTGTGGTAAGTTGATGTAAAACCCGGAACCAAAAGCAACATTAAAACTATAGACATTGCAATAAAGCGAATCCTGGAGATAGATTGACTGTAAAGATGAAAGATCCGGATAAATCAACAACTATTTCTAGAACAATAGATCTTGAATGATAGAAAACCAATTATGTCAATATACACGTATCAACCATCAGCTTAAAAATTGCTTTTTGTAAAGTTCATCTCGAAAATAACGCATCGCAATCAATGGTCTTCCGATTAATGAGGCACCACTGTACCTTATGAAAACATTTTTGAAACATCTACAAACATAATGCATATCTTTGATCGCAAACTGAGAATTGTCAATATGATTTAATTAATCTATTTTTGTAGAATACAAATGTAAGGTGGGCCAGTTCCAATGCGCCAATCTGAACAAGACATACTGTGTGGATAGCAACGTTCTCTGTGATGGAATGAGAGATTGTATCAACGGAGAAGATGAATTGAACTGCAGTAAGAAATTTGTTCACGATTTATGTAGCATCTTGAACACCTTTATATCCCAACAACAACAACAACAACAACAACAACAATTTTTTCATCTAAAATAAATTTGCCTGTTTTACTATTTAGTTTTGATACATGTATGACAGAACATTTTATTTAGTAAAAAATCCAAACTTGATTCTTTGATAAACTGAAGAAATATAACTTTGTTTAAACTTTCATAAATGGTATTAATGTTTTTTTTAAAGCATACACGTGTGCTGAACACGAATTTACTTGTGACAGTGGAAAGTGCATTCCCAAAACCTTCAAATGTGACGGCAACATGGATTGTGGAGTGGGAGACAACTCTGACGAGAAAGATTGTGGCGGTAAGACGTAACTCATAATGAAGTTAAGATTTAAACAAAAATGGTATACATTGTAAATTGATGTGCAATCTCCGTCAAAATATCTTTTGAGAAGACTCAGTGTTTTCTATCAACGAATCTATTTTAAAGGCACAGAAAAGAAATGATGAATTAATTTTCGAATTTTTGTAAATTTTTTGTAGAAACCGAATGCACAACCGTGCGCAACTTCCGGTGTGGCGCCACCGGTGGCGGGCTGTGTCTACCAATCACATTAAAGTGTGACAAACACGACGACTGCGGGGACGGATCTGACGAAATCGGATGTAGTAAGTCTTACTTTTCGTTCTCATTCGGTTTTCAGATTCAATACAAAGGTGCAGATTAAGGAACATTTTCACTGGAGGAGGGGGGGGGGAGTAATCCAAATAAGAAAATTATGCTTTAAAATTAATAATTTTTTATCACATTACTTCATAAATCCAGTAGCCCTTAAAATAATGGGAAATATGATCGTTTGTTTGGTAGACACCATTATAAATAGCTAAAAAAATAATTTAAAACTTGAATTAGAATTTGTTGACGTTTGATGTTTAAGTTTTATATGTTTTACGACATGATCAAAGTACCTACATGTATATTAAAAATCTGAACAAAATCTATATAGTTTCAAAATTTTATGATTTGTTTCTGTTACAGACTGTACATGCAGTAGCGCCGAGTTCACTTGTTCATCGTCCTGTGAATGCATCAATCCATCAAAACGGTGCGATGGAACAGTAGACTGCAGAGATGAATCTGACGAACTGGGATGTCGTACGTATATTAGCAAAATAGTTTGCGTCTGAAACTATTCTTAACATATATATAATCAATTTTACTTAATTTATCATAAACTTTTTCTTCTGTTACTTTGTATTTACTCTGATAGAAATCGTACAATCCACACTTTATGATTAAACATTTGATAGATCGATAAGAGCTTCATGTTTTTGTTTTGAATTTCTGGTCCCTGTATACTACAATTAGTGTCAAAATTAAACTGACCAGGACGAGAAAATGCATTTTTAATACTGGTATATTCTGAAATTTAACAAAAAGTTTGCCAATCCCCCCCCCCCCAAAAAAAAAAAATGCGTTAGATAATGCAATAAAATATCCTTGAAACATTTTACAAACTTTTTTTAAAATTAAAAAAACAAACATCACCATTTACAATATTCTTCTAACAGCATGCATGTGCATAAAAAAAATAACATTTTATCTTATTGATTTGTAAACAGGGTGCACATTGAACGAGTTCACTTGTGACAATGAGAAATGTATAAACGGCACCAAGCGCTGTGATGGAGTGTATGACTGTACTGACCAATCGGACGAGAAAAATTGCGCAACAACTACTCCAGGTAAGATAGTACTACAATACAACCGACTTATTATAAAGCTCCCATAAACATACACCACTACAGTACCGCGCACGTCGTATAATAAACGCCGTACATGTAGCTATATTAGTTTAAAGCACATGTAATTTGGTTTTTTTTTTTTGCAAAGCCTAGTATATGAAATGGTTTCTATACCATAAATACCGTCATGGTTTCACTATCAACCTCCTAGCTTTTTTTTTTTCCGCGTGCATATACATATATGTAATATTTTTTTTTTCAAAACTTATATGAAATGGTTTCTCAATACCATAAATACTAGTATAGTTTCATCAGTAATCGTTGTACACCAGTTGTACAATATACAGTACACCCCGCTTATCATAATCATGTCTTATAAAAAGAGACGATACAGTACAGCCCACTTACTACATGTACATGTATAACACTATACTTAATGGTGAGAACTAACATAGGCTATTTTTGGCCTGGTGTTCGATCCATATTCATTTGTATACTTCTGTGTATATTTCTGAATAAAATATTTCTTAAAATTTACTATAACACCCTAGTTAGGAAGGTATGTTATAAAATAAGTTTTCTGTGTTCAAACACTAATATATATATATATATATATATATATATATATATATATATATATATTAGGTTACCTAAGATAAGTAATGAAGAAAGAAATATACTTATTCTATTTATACCGTTTAATATGTTTATTTTCATTTCTTTTTAAACCTGACTCCATTTACATTCATGTTATTTTTATGTATTCACAACTTATCACGTGATATATTTTTTTTTTTTTACAGTGACAGAGACAACACGTATGTATATCTAATCAGATTTTCATGGCATTCAGAATCTCATATTTTAAAACCTATACGTCTTATCCTTAATATCTTAATAATATTATATTATAATATGCACTACCAAGTAGTTATGCGTATCAAAATCACAAAGATATTTGATCTGTAATTTAAACACAGTCGATATGGTCCAAATATTTTTTAATCCTTCCACAGCCATTATAAGCTCCACAGTGACCACCTCCACCCCGTGCGTCAGTGGAGAAATCATGTCCAACCCCGCTGCCCTGCCCTCCACCAAAATCTACATCAACCCGCAACCTATAAGTCCGTTCACGGCAGAGAACGTGAGGCCGGGATCCACCGCTCCACTGGAGATCAACAGCAACACCGCAACAATCAGCGTGGATCTGACCACGGCAAACAACCCGGATGGCAGCGTCGTCAAGAGCCTGAACATCGTGGGGGACCAGAACAACATAGAGAAAATCTCCGTCTCATACAAACTCACGCCAACTGCTACTTCTCTGGACTTCACCAGCTTCGTAAGATATTGTATTGATACTTGATAAAAACCATACTTGTATGCTCTTAACAATACGTTTTGAAGACAAGTCCCGTAAGTTGTTTTTTTTTTCATAATTATTAATTATTTTACAAAAAATTCATGCATGTTCATACAGTAGATGTATTTGCAAGACTTTATGTTGCCATAGTTTTTAAATATGGAAGGAGGTTGGTGAAGCAATGCTGTTGCCTTTACATCCCACTTTCATTGCTAGTTTTTTGGGTAAAAAAGCAAAACAAATGAAGCTTAATAAAATAAATAAATATGATTATTTTTTAGACTGGTATCGGACCCGTGACCTTCCCAGACAACTTCAAGGTCGCCGCTGTTGACGTCACTCTGCTCCAGAGAACAGATAGCAGCCAACCATACAAAATTAAGCTAGAAGTCGTCGCTTGTATACACGGAGGTATGTGTTTTTCTCACAGGAAAGTTAAAGCGTGCGCGGATCTAGAGGAGTTGGGCCAGGGGTATCTAAACAACCCTAGAAAATTCAAACTTACTTAATTTACGTTGTAAAGTTACGCAAAAGAGGCCATTAGGCAACTCTCTGCCAAATGCAATTATCCTTCAAAACATTCTGAATTCGGGCATGCGCAGTTGTCTTTAAGCAGTGTTTATCAACTTTACATAAGCAAAACTTAACTTATTTAAGATAAATGATTATTTTTATACTTTGTTTTTGTAGTTACTCCTACAACAACGGTTCCAACTACAGTAACGACACGTAAGTCAGAGATAAATCGAAACAGCTGTTTCACATTACCTGTTAAATAAACAGGAATAAAGTAAAAAAAAATGCATTTTACCATGAGGTTGAAAATATACATAACAGCGCTGTGTTAGTAATTTAAATTTAAGTCATATTCAAACAATAAATTTCTTTACCTACTGAGTGTGTGTTATGTATCCATAGGTCAGAATACGGTTTAGAAAAAAAACAACCTGAACAATCTTGCTCTCTGACTTTTTTTTGTTAACTAAATAATGAGAACTGTTGACATTTCAAACGTTGAAATAATATCGTCATCGATTATGTCTGTAGCTTGCACCGACGCCATGTTGGATACTTCCCCATCTGTCGTTGGAGTGACTATTTCCGGTTTCCCGCCTACGACGAACGCCACTGATATATTTTCGACTACGGGAGTTTCTTCAGTGCCTGGAGCTGTGGCTCCGGTGACAGTTGACCTGACCTTCAAAACGCCACAACCCCCAAAGGTCACGGATGTTGTGTTCACCCTAACCAACGGAAAAGACATTGAAGTTACCTTCACAGATGAAAATGGCTCAACAAGAAAAATGGTAATTGGATTTTGACGCATAACAGTTCGTCCGAAATCAATTCAGTTTTGTAGCAAACCTTTAAGCAAACCTTTAAGATAAGGTTACGATGAAAAATATTAAAGACATCATAAAACACTATAATTTTGTTGGAGGATAATGACAAAAAATTATTACCTTAAACTTGTTTGACTTATGCGGCTATGATTCTTTTATATAGAACCCTGACCCTACACCAAATGGGCGTATCATTCTTGACTTTAATGGACAACCAGGCCGTGGAATCACCATCAAAGTAACACCCAGCTCAACGACCCAGGCATTGACTATTAAAGAGACAGAAGTGAAAGCTTGTACTGAAATAGGTAAGATAAAAACTCTCTCTCTCTCTCTCTCTCTCTCTCTCTCTCTCTCTTTTGCGTACACATTAACTTATATACTAATATTATGTTCTATAAATACGAATCATAATCTATACAATGTATTTCTCTCTCTCTCGCTCTCTCTCTTTCTCTCTCTCTCTCTTCTGTGTACACATTAACTAGTATTATGTTCTATAAATACGAATCATAAACAATACAATGTATATCCAATATCCAAGTCATTTATTTTCTTTTTTAGTGACATTGCCACGTAAGTTTGGAACCTTGCATAAATAATGTACATGTAGTCTCTACGACATATTTCTCCGGCAAATTCATCGACTTTTCTTACCTCTACATTCTACAATTATAATTCTATCCTTGGTTACGTACAAATACACATTATAATTTCTATAAATGATAAAATTTATCAATGAAATAAAAAATCGGAGTACAAGCTAAAACACATTTAATACTTTTCTTAACTGATATATACATGTACCACAAATAAAATGGATGTCAAAATCATTTCTAAAGAAATAACAGCAATAAATATCAAAATGAATTTAGCGCCATTTGTACAGCTTGTGAATCAATGTACCCTTATCAGATCAGCAAAAGCAAGTTAATATAAAAAAATAATGATATGCTGATAATAAAATCCTATTTAATATTTACTGTGTGTTGTACATGTAAAGCTTTATCAACAACTCCGCCTAGTCCTTCTTCGGGAACAGCTCCTATACAGGGCCAGGTTCCGGTTTCTACAACACCTTCAGGTACTTCCTGTTCTTTAAGTACCGGAATACTACCATGCATGACGCCTAAAAAAATCGACTTAAAACTTTTGTGTTTTAACCCTTTCTTTTTATAAGAGACAGGGTCAAGTTGTCCTTTTGGGTCTTAATTCTGGGCGTCTTATTTCTTTTTTGAGGATTATTCAATTCAACTTTTAATAAAGAACATTTAATTTTTTGTATTGGCAATTTTGAATGCAATGTTTGGTAACAAATAGAGATTTTTTTTTATATTTACTAATGATTTTATTAATTAATAAATTAATTTTTATTGACAGTTACAATGTAATCCGCATTTGTTTCCTAAATTGATATAGATCAACTAATAGATAAATAAACATTAGGTAAAGATAATACTTAGATCTTGTTCTCTTCCCTAGTCATTCATAATTTGTTAAAGTACCAAAATTTCACGTTTTCTTGTTTCCAAATTGTCGAATATTTTGTATTCAATAATGTAACGTCGTTTGGCAAATGAAAAAAAGATATTGGTCACAATCAGAATGTTTATGTAAAAAAAATATAATTTTTTTTTCATTTCAGCTTCCACGACCCCTGCACCACCCACTCCATCGACGACAACCCCAATAAGTAATGAAGACATATATAAATATATCTTATAATGTATTTTTGAAAAAAAAAATTAAATATTTTTTAAATTGATACCTTTCCATATAATGCATTTTGGTTAGAACAATCCAAAGTACAATTTTCTTTCCCTATGCTCTTGGTACGATGCTGAAAACTAATATGAAATCAATCAAAACTAAATAAGTATTTCTTACATTATTCTGCATAGGTACTCCTACCCCATCTGAGGAAACAACTCCAATCTCAACAGGTAAACAGGATCTAATTAGTGTCATTTTCTAAACCTCTTTCAAACAACAGGTCTGGATCTTTCCGGATCGAAACTAAAATTGTAGACATGGTTTTCCATATTACAATATCTTTGGAACTTTAAGAACAAACGAAATGATTAATTATCTTTATCTTGCTCTATGATTGTCCAGTTTGATCACAAATTATCCTATTTTACCCAGTCTGTACCGAGGAGATGTTGACCCCGACTGACCTTGCCGTGATGTCCGTTGACAGTCCGTCATTCCCCACGTCTGACTTGCCGAACTTATTCACACCTGTTGGTGTGGTCTCTAACACCCCAACAACCACCGCGGAGATTGTGGTCACATTTAACACAGTGTCACCACCAAGGGTCACCACGGTCACTACCACCGTTACCAAGGCAACGTCCGTGGTGTTTACGCTTTTAGACAAAAACAATAACCCAATTCAGACACAGGTAAAATCTTTGATTTATTTTCGAAACATGTTGTTTGAATAAAAGTTTTGATTATAGATAGAATAGATTTGAAACATTCTGCTCATTTTTCAGAAACTGTAAAATATACATGCATGTTAAGGTGGAATAACACATAATCACAAAATGGCTGACCTGTGATCGAAACTACATTTCGATTTATTAAAAAGATTTTATCGATCGTAATATGTAACTGATTTCATAGCCGAGTGGAAAAAGTGTCGGGCTTGTGATCCGTACATTCCGCAGGGGCTTTTGTTGTTACTTACTGAATTGAATGTTTTTGATATTCATTTTTTATCCCCAAACTGCAAATTTTTCGCTTATTTGACATATGTACAGTTTATTTATCATTATATCTTTCATAATCAAATAATTTACAGTTAATTTGAGTCACTTTTTCCAGGTGTGTTATTCAACCTTAAACAAACAGTAACTTATTTAACTCTTTAATGGTTTAATATATTAACATGGAAATTTGTTAACTAAAGATATTTTCATGTGTCGTTGATTGATAGACTAAGCCTGTTACAAAAGTCACCGAGACCCCAGTTACTGCCACGTTCGGTGGAGTTCCTGGCAAAAAAGTCAAGATCGTGGTCACCAAAACCAGCACCGATGTCCAGACCTCCGTGAAAAATACAGAGGTCAAGGCCTGTACCGAGAGTACGTATCTACGCCTGTTTATTTATACTGATACCGGATTTAGAATAATTTTCCCCCGACTGATCGATTGACAAAAAATCTTCTGTTTTCGTCATTGATCTCTCCTTTTTTCGCAATTTTTTTAAAATTAATCAAAACGCAAACTGAACAGCAACATTGATTAATGAATTCTTCAAAAACGTAAATCAGATTTATAAACACAATTGTCTCTGATTGGTCTTTTTCCTGTTAAAAATTAGTATTTTTATATTTTTAGGTTTTTAATTTTTAAATATTCTTCATTTCAGTAACACAGACAACTACACCATCAGTGACAACTACTGTTATATTTCCAACAAGTAATGCATTTTGTTATATTCCGTTTTTTTAACAAAACGAAATATTAATTATCTAAAATACTTTTGTCATCGATTATTTAATTTGTTTTAGCTTCCCCTGTTCCATCCAAGGAAACAACTCCTTTGACAACAGGTAAAAATAACAATTTAAACGTAATAAACTTAATTCCCTTCAATCTGTGTTGTCTTATAGAGTAATAATTCATTCATAATATCTGGCATAAATGCACCCACTCTACCTCTTTTTTAAAGCAAATGAAAAGGGAAAGTCTTATTTTGTTTCAAAGTATCATTAAGAAAATGAAATAATTGTCTCATTTTCTTGTTATCCCCCAGTCTGTACCGAGGAGATGTTGACCCCGACTGACCTTGCCGTGATGTCCGTTGACAGTCCGTCATTCCCCAAGACCGACTTGCCGAACTTATTCACACCTGTTGGTGTGGTCTCAAACACCCTAACAACCACCGCGGAGATTGTGGTCACATTTAACACAGTGTCACCACCAAGGGTCACCACGGTCAGCACAACCGTTACCAAGGCAACGTCCGTGGTCTTTACGCTCTTAGACGAAAACGATACTCCAATTCAGACGCAGGTATGATTCTAAAAATCGGAACTATGAATCACATTCTGAAAAGGTTTTAGGTTTTTTTTATATAGGACACAACATTTTGATTATTTTTCTCATTATCTACTTCATAATCTTGTTAGTCAAATCAAAAGAGGTTAATCAATTAATTGCTTAATATCGTTTTGATATGCAAAAAAAATACTCTTAATTCATACTATTTACAACCTATATTTAGTCTTCAAAAAATGGTGTGCCTATTGCAATTGATATTTGTCTAAATCTTAGTTTTCGTTAATTTGATAGACTAAGCCTGTCACTACGGTGAGCGAAACACCCGTTACTGCTACGTTCAGCGGTGTTCCTGGCAAAAAAGTAAAAATCGTGGTCACCAAAACCAGCTCTGATGTTCAAACATCCGTTAAAAACACCGAAGTTAAAGCTTGCACGGAGGGTATGTAATTCAACTTTGAATGGTGTTTTTGCAGGTTTTAAAAAAAGAGAATTCTGACTTTTACTGGAATGCTCATTTTTTTTTCAGCTTAAATATATTATAATTTCTTTTTTTTGTATTGTAGTTCCTTCATCTACTACGCCATTAACCCCATCACCGTCAGTTCCAGGTAAAAATTAGACTGATGCAAAAATACAATCACTCGAATAAAATAATACCTGGCAGGACAGCACTTAATCCTTTATCTAGACCCAATTTGTTGTCTGTGAAAGTCATATAACAATGATCAATTTTGCAAAAATCTAAATATATGTTATTTAAGATAAAACACCAACATTCACAGAGTTCATAAAATTATTAAGCTAGAAATTTTAATTTATGAAAAAAAATAAATTTACTAATTATTTGTTAGTAAATCGTATAACTACACATTTTGATAGTGACAACTCCAACTCCTTCCGTGACATCACAAACAACACCGGAAGTCACGCCCTCTGTCACCACACCACCCATAACGGAGACAACTCCCGCTGTCACCACAGGTAAAGTGTATACAGGAAAAGCCCAATATATTTTTGTCGCCCTCATTGTCAGCGGGCAAATTTAAGACTTGTCGAATTTAAATTAATTTTGAAATGTTTGTGTTAATTTAAAAAAAAAGAATATATATTACACGACTGTGTTTGGACGAATTCAAGACGCGGCGAAACCGTTTGCAAGTGTAGAATGACCAAAATAACATTTGTACAGTAACTCTCTAAATCGTGATGACTTAACTTGTTTCTTTGAAAAGAAACGTTTTCATTAACATTCGTATACATATTCTAAAGAAAAACGAAGCATTAAATGAAACACTGCTTTATCAAATAGGTAGGTCTGTTGTATAGACGATCAAATAGAATCTATTATTTAAAAACTTTTACACATATCCTGCAAAGATAAGTTTTTTTTAAAAAAAATATACTTATTCTCAAATACAGTACAATGACGAACCATTTTATTTGTTTAAACTTTTGAATTCGTTTACGACTATTTACACATTTCTTAAAAAAATGGAAACGTTTAAGAAACCTATTTGACAAAATTATTAAATGAGATTTATACGGTGAGTTGTTCTAATGTAAAGACGAACCGATCTATTTCAAGATTAAAATGGATGAGGTTATATCAGTGCTATTTGTTGGGAGACCGCTACTGTTTAATCTCTGATATACATATAAACAGAGATATAATTGTTTTAGTTTAACTAAACTATCACAGAGAAATAATGAAAACTTGGCTACATTTTGATTTCTCTCGGTTTTCAAGTTTGCCAGACCATCATGGTTTCCGAGGCCAATCCCGACATCTTGTCAGTAAGCAGTTCCTCGTATCCGAATCCAAAAGACATGTTTACGTCATCTGGGACAACTGAAACAGCACAGACATCCGTTGTGTCGGCCATTTTGACTTTCAATAACCCTGCAAAGATAACTGATGTTAAAGTGACAGTAAAAAATGTCTATAAAACTAGAATTGAAGTCTTGCTAGAAAATGGAGCATCAGCAGATACGAAGGCAAGACTTTTTTATATTAAAAATCATTTGATTTAATGAAGATTTAAAAAAAACAAATAACATTATTATTACCGTAGAATTTTATAGAAATTATTAAGTTGCTCAATCACTCAGAGATACCTTTCTTTTAAATATGTGCAACTGTTCTGAATCAATTGTCGTAAATAGCAACAATAAATTTTTGTACTGCTAGAATATGTACAGAATTGAAATATATAGGAAAATGAATTCTTATTTTAAAGAACAAAAAATATGATAATTAAATCTTATTACAGGAATTAACATATCAAGGAGATTTAATGGTCAATTTCAAAGGAATTGAAGGAAAATCAATCAGAATGACATTTTACAAAGACATTAGTTCCTTACCGTCTACAATATCCTCCGTTCAAATTAAAGCATGTGTAGAAGGTAATATCAAATTCTAATCATACTTTTTTGTATCGAATAGATCATATATATATATATATATATATATATATATATATATATTGAACCAAGTTATCAAATTATAACAATTAATGTTTCATATAGTTTTATTAAAGTTGCACTTTTTACATTAAAGCAACGCCTCTTACGACAACAGCAGGAACTACAACCTCTGTAAATACGCCTACAACACCTGTAATACCAAGTGAACCAACTCCATCAGTGACTCCTACACCAAGCGGTCCTACTCCAACTGGCCCCACACCCTCAGTGACACCTACACCAAGTGTTCCTACTCCAAGTGGACCAACACCGTCAGTGACACCAACCCCGAGTGGACCAATTCCATCAGTGACTCCTACACCAAGCGGTCCTACTCCAAGTGGCCCCACACCCTCAGTGACACCTACACCAAGTGTTCCTACTCCAAGTGGACCAACACCGTCAGTGACACCAACACCGAGTGGACCAACTCCATCAGTGACACCTACACCAAGCGGTCCTACTCCTTCAGTAACACCTACTCCCAGTGGACCAACACCAAGTGGACCGACACCTTCTGTGACACCCACGCCCAGTGGACCTACTCCATCTGGTACACCAACTCCATCTGTAACACCTACGCCTAGCGGGCCAACCCCATCTGCTACACCAACACCCAGTGGACCTACACCGTCAGTAACGCCCACACCAAGTGGTTCAACCACGACAACAGTTACAAGTAGGTCAAGCAGTTTATCAAGCCTACTCTATCTTCCAATTGAAGGGTTATAAGATACGTGTTTTCATCATGAAACGAAGCATGACATATATTTGTTTGTGTTTGTTTCAGCTTGCGTTGACGAAATGCTGACAGCTGGTCCAAATGTGTTGTCGCCAAGTAGTGACGACATCCCTGTCGAAAATATCCCCAACGTTTTCACTCCCGTCGGTGCCAGTACTGTCACCAGTAATCCTTCCCCGACTGTTGAATTAACTTTGAACGGTGATCAACCACCGCGTGTCACCACTGTGAAAGCCACCGTTGTGAATGCGGAGAAGGTGGAAGTAACCTTAGAGCAACCTAACGGAGACAAGATAACAAAGGTATTCATTTTGTTTCTTGAATATGTTTGAATAAAACTTTAGAAGAGTTGAAGAAAATTGAAAATCTTAAAGAAGATATGAGCTAAGAGATACATTTGTTTTGAACAGACACCAGTCATTTCACCCGATGGCACTGTAGAAGTGAACTATAGAGGAGAAACTGGAAGCAAAATTGTGATTACAATAACCAAAAAGAACCCAAGTGCAACCACAACTGTTTCTGGAGTTGAAGTCAAAGCATGTACAGAAGGTAAAAATCGACAACCAGTCTAATTTTGAGATGCATGCTTTACCTTCGTTTTTGGAAATAAACATTGAATGAAAATATATAATGATCAGACGGCGAAAGAACGCTTATTCCTTCTGTATTTTCTGGTGTTTATCTTGAAATTTGAAATTGCCAGTATGTTTGGTTCCGACAAAGAACGATATTGAACGTAAAAAGTTTTATATACCAAATAAATGTTTTAGTTTCAACAACACTTCCAACAACGACAATAGCCAGTACCCCTAGTGTTTCTTCAGCAATACCGTCTGTAACGCCACCAACACCAACGCCAAGTGGACCGACACCATCAGTGACTCCCACACCAAGTGCACCTACTCCATCTGGAACACCTACACCCAGTGGGCCAACTCCATCTGGTACTCCTACACCCAGTGGACCTACACCGTCCGTAACACCCACACCAAGTGGCCCAACCACGACAACAGTTACAAGTAAGTCCAGCAGTTGATCAAGCTTACTCAATCTTCCAATTGAAGGGTTGTAAGATACGTGTTTTCATCATGAACCGAAGCATGGAATATATTTGAAATTGTTTGTTTCAGCTTGCGTTGACGAAATGCTGACAGCTGGTCCAAATGTGTTGTCGCCAAGCAGTGACGACATCCCTGTCGAAAATATCCCCAATGTTTTTACTCCCGTCGGTGCCAGTACGGTCACCAGTAATCCTTCCCCGACTATTGAATTAACTTTGAACGGTGATCAACCTCCGCGTGTCACCACTGTGAAAGCCACCGTTGTGAATGCGGAGAAGGTGGAAGTAACCTTAGAGCAACCTAACGGAGACAAGATAACAAAGGTATTCATTTTGTTTCTTGAATATGTTTGAATAAAACTTTAGAAGAGTTGAAGAAAATTGAAAATCTTAAAGAAGATATGAGCTAAGAGATACATTTGTTTTGGACAGACACCAGTCATTTCACCCGATGGCACTGTAGAAGTGAACTATAGAGGAGAAACTGGAAGCAAAATTGTGATTACAATAACCAAAAAGAACCCAAGTGCAACCACAACTGTTTCTGGAGTTGAAGTCAAAGCATGTACAGAAGGTAAAAATCGACAACCAGTCTAATTTTGAGATGCATGCTTTACCTTCGTTTTTGGAAATAAACATTGAATGAAAATATATAATGATCAGACGGCGAAAGAACGCTTATTCCTTCTGTATTTTCTGGTGTTTATCTTGAAATTTGAAATTGCCAGTATATGTTTGGTTCCGACAAAGAACGATATTGAACGTAAAAAGTTTTATATACCAAATAAATGTTTTAGTTTCAACAACACTTCCAACAACGACAATAGCCAGTACGCCTAGTGTTTCTTCAGCAATACCGTCTGTAACGCCACCAACACCAACGCCAAGTGGACCGACACCATCAGTGACTCCCACACCAAGTGCACCTACTCCATCTGGAACACCTACACCCAGTGGGCCAACTCCATCTGGTACTCCTACACCTAGCGGACCGACACCTTCTGTGACACCCACGCCCAGTGGGCCGACTCCTTCCGTAACACCTACACCAAGCGTACCAACACCCAGTGGGCCAACCCCATCTGTTACACCAACACCCAGTGGACCTACACCGTCCGTAACACCCACACCAAGTGGCCCAATCACGACAACAGTTACAAGTAAGTCCAGCAGTTGATCAATCTTACTCAATCTTCCAATTGAAGGGTTGTAAGATACGTGTTTTCATCATGAACCGAAGCATGGAATATATTTGAAATTGTTTGTTTCAGCTTGCGTTGACGAAATGCTGACAGCTGGTCCAAATGTGTTGTCGCCAAGCAGTGACGACATCCCTGTCGAAAATATCCCCAATGTTTTTACTCCCGTCGGTGCCAGTACGGTCACCAGTAATCCTTCCCCGACTGTTGAATTAACTTTGAACGGTGATCAACCACCGCGTGTCACCACTGTGAAAGCCACCGTTGTGAATGCGGAGAAGGTGGAAGTAACCTTAGAGCAACCTAACGGAGACAAGATAACAAAGGTATTCATTTTGTTTCTTGAATATGTTTGAATAAAACTTTAGAAGAGTTGAAGAAAATTGAAAATCTTAAAGAAGATATGAGCTAAGAGATACATTTGTTTTGGACAGACACCAGTCATTTCACCCGATGGCACTGTAGAAGTGAACTATAGAGGAGAAACTGGAAGCAAAATTGTGATTACAATAACCAAAAAGAACCCAAGTGCAACCACAACTGTTTCTGGAGTTGAAGTCAAAGCATGTACAGAAGGTAAAAATCGACAACCAGTCTAATTTTGAGATGCATGCTTTACCTTCGTTTTTGGAAATAAACATTGAATGAAAATATATAATGATCAGACGGCGAAAGAACGCTTATTCCTTTGGTATTTTCTGGTGTTTATCTTGAAATTTGAAAATGCCAGTATATGTTTGGTTCCGACAAAGAACGATATTGAACGTAAAAAGTTTTATATACCAAATAAATGTTTTAGTTTCAACAACACTTCCAACAACGACAATAGCCAGTACGCCTAGTGTTTCTTCAGCAATACCGTCTGTAACGCCACCAACACCAACGCCAAGTGGACCGACACCATCAGTGACTCCCACACCAAGTGCACCTACTCCATCTGGAACACCTACACCCAGTGGGCCAACTCCATCTGGTACTCCTACACCTAGCGGACCGACACCTTCTGTGACACCCACGCCCAGTGGGCCGACTCCTTCCGTAACACCTACACCAAGCGTACCAACACCCAGTGGGCCAACCCCATCTGTTACACCAACACCCAGTGGACCTACACCGTCCGTAACACCCACACCAAGTGGCCCAACCACGACAACAGTTACAAGTAAGTCCAGCAGTTGATCAAGCTTACTCAATCTTCCAATTGAAGGGTTGTAAGATACGTGTTTTCATCATGAACCGAAGCATATAATATATTTGAAATTGTTTGTTTCAGCTTGCGTTGACGAAATGCTGACAGCTGGTCCAAATGTGTTGTCGCCAAGCAGTGACGACATCCCTGTCGAAAATATCCCCAATGTTTTTACTCCCGTCGGTGCCAGTACGGTCACCAGTAATCCTTCCCCGACTGTTGAATTAACTTTGAACGGTGATCAACCACCGCGTGTCACCACTGTGAAAGCCACCGTTGTGAATGCGGAGAAGGTGGAAGTAACCTTAGAGCAACCTAACGGAGACAAGATAACAAAGGTATTCATTTTGTTTCTTGAATAAGTTTGAATAAAACTTTAGAAGAGTTGAAGAAAATTGAAAATCTTAAAGAAGATATGAGCTAAGAGATACATTTGTTTTGGACAGACACCAGTCATTTCACCCGATGGCACTGTAGAAGTGAACTATAGAGGAGAAACTGGAAGCAAAATTGTGATTACAATAACCAAAAAGAACCCAAGTGCAACCACAACTGTTTCTGGAGTTGAAGTCAAAGCATGTACAGAAGGTAAAAATCGACAACCAGTCTAATTTTGAGATGCATGCTTTACCTTCGTTTTTGGAAATAAACATTGAATGAAAATATATAATGATCAGACGGCGAAAGAACGCTTATTCCTTCTGTATTTTCTGGTGTTTATCTTGAAATTTGAAATTGCCAGTATATGTTTGGTTCCGACAAAGAACGATATTGAACGTAAAAAGTTTTATATACCAAATAAATGTTTTAGTTTCAACAACACTTCCAACAACGACAATAGCCAGTACGCCTAGTGTTTCTTCAGCAATACCGTCTGTAACGCCACCAACACCAACGCCAAGTGGACCGACACCATCGGTGACTCCCACACCAAGTGCACCTACTCCATCTGGAACACCTACACCCAGTGGGCCAACTCCATCTGGTACTCCTACACCTAGCGGACCGACACCTTCTGTGACACCCACGCCCAGTGGGCCGACTCCTTCCGTAACACCTACACCAAGCGTACCAACACCCAGTGGGCCAACCCCATCTGTTACACCAACACCCAGTGGACCTACACCGTCCGTAACACCCACACCAAGTGGCCAAACCACGACAACAGTTACAAGTAAGTCCAGCATTTGATCAATCTTACTCAATCTTCCAATTGAAGGGTTGTAAGATACGTGTTTTCATCATGAACCGAAGCATGGAATATATTTGAAATTGCTTGTTTCAGCTTGCGTTGACGAAATGCTGACAGCTGGTCCAAATGTGTTGTCGCCAAGCAGTGACGACATCCCTGTCGAAAATATTCCCAATGTTTTCACTCCCGTCGGTGCCAGTACGGTCACCAGTAATCCTTCCCCGACTGTTGAATTAACTTTGAACGGTGATCAACCACCGCGTGTCACCACTGTGAAAGCCACCGTTGTGAATGCGGAGAAGGTGGAAGTAACCTTAGAGCAACCTAACGGAGACAAGACAACAAAGGTATTAGTTTTGTTTCTTGAATATGTTTGAATAAAACTTTAGAAGAGTTGAAGAAAATTGAAAATCTTAAAGAAGATATGAGCTAAGAGATTCATTTTTTTTGACAGACACCAGTCATTTCACCCGATGGCACTGTAGAAGTGAACTATAGAGGAGAAACTGGAAGCAAAATTGTGATTACAATAACCAAAAAGAACCCAAGTGCAACCACAACTGTTTCTGGAGTTGAAGTCAAAGCATGTACAGAAGGTAAAAATCGACAACCAGTCTAATTTTGAGATGCATGCTTTACCTTCGTTTTTGGAAATAAACATTGAATGAAAATATATAATGATCAGACGGCGAAAGAACGCTTATTCCTTTGGTATTTTCTGGTGTTTATCTTGAAATTTGAAATTGCCAGTATATGTTTGGTTCCGACAAAGAACGATATTGAACGTAAAAAGTTTTATATACCAAATAAATGTTTTAGTTTCAACAACACTTCCAACAACGACAATAGCCAGTACGCCTAGTGTTTCTTCAGCAATACCGTCTGTAACGCCACCAACACCAACGCCAAGTGGACCGACACCATCAGTGACTCCCACACCAAGTGCACCTACTCCATCTGGAACACCTACACCCAGTGGGCCAACTCCATCTGGTACTCCTACACCTAGCGGACCGACACCTTCTGTGACACCCACGCCCAGTGGGCCGACTCCTTCCGTAACACCTACACCAAGCGTACCAACACCCAGTGGGCCAACCCCATCTGTTACACCAACACCCAGTGGACCTACACCGTCCGTAACACCCACACCAAGTGGCCCAACCACGACAACAGTTACAAGTAAGTCCAGCATTTGATCAATCTTACTCAATCTTCCAATTGAAGGGTTGTAAGATACGTGTTTTCATCATGAACCGAAGCATGGAATATATTTGAAATTGCTTGTTTCAGCTTGCGTTGACGAAATGCTGACAGCTGGTCCAAATGTGTTGTCGCCAAGCAGTGACGACATCCCTGTCGAAAATATTCCCAATGTTTTCACTCCCGTCGGTGCCAGTACGGTCACCAGTAATCCTTCCCCGACTGTTGAATTAACTTTGAACGGTGATCAACCACCGCGTGTCACCACTGTGAAAGCCACCGTTGTGAATGCGGAGAAGGTGGAAGTAACCTTAGAGCAACCTAACGGAGACAAGACAACAAAGGTATTAGTTTTGTTTCTTGAATATGTTTGAATAAAACTTTAGAAGAGTTGAAGAAAATTGAAAATCTTAAAGAAGATATGAGCTAAGAGATTCATTTTTTTTGACAGACACCAGTCATTTCACCCGATGGCACTGTAGAAGTGAACTATAGAGGAGAAACTGGAAGCAAAATTGTGATTACAATAACCAAACAGAACCCAAGTGCAACCACAACTGTTTCTGGAGTTGAAGTCAAAGCATGTACAGAAGGTAAAAATCGACAACCAGTCTAATTTTGAGATGCATGCTTTACCTTCGTTTTTGGAAATAAACATTGAATGAAAATATATAATGATCAGACGGCGAAAGAACGCTTATTCCTTTGGTATTTTCTGGTGTTTATCTTGAAATTTGAAATTGCCAGTATATGTTTGGTTCCGACAAAGAACGATATTGAACGTAAAAAGTTTTATATACCAAATAAATGTTTTAGTTTCAACAACACTTCCAACAACGACAATAGCCAGTACGCCTAGTGTTTCTTCAGCAATACCGTCTGTAACGCCACCAACACCAACGCCAAGTGGACCGACACCATCAGTGACTCCCACACCAAGTGCACCTACTCCATCTGGAACACCTACACCCAGTGGGCCAACTCCATCTGGTACTCCTACACCTAGCGGACCGACACCTTCTGTGACACCCACGCCCAGTGGGCCGACTCCTTCCGTAACACCTACACCAAGCGTACCAACACCCAGTGGGCCAACCCCATCTGTTACACCAACACCCAGTGGACCTACACCGTCCGTAACACCCACACCAAGTGGCCCAACCACGACAACAGTTACAAGTAAGTCCAGCATTTGATCAATCTTACTCAATCTTCCAATTGAAGGGTTGTAAGATACGTGTTTTCATCATGAACCGAAGCATGGAATATATTTGAAATTGCTTGTTTCAGCTTGCGTTGACGAAATGCTGACAGCTGGTCCAAATGTGTTGTCGCCAAGCAGTGACGACATCCCTGTCGAAAATATTCCCAATGTTTTCACTCCCGTCGGTGCCAGTACGGTCACCAGTAATCCTTCCCCGACTGTTGAATTAACTTTGAACGGTGATCAACCACCGCGTGTCACCACTGTGAAAGCCACCGTTGTGAATGCGGAGAAGGTGGAAGTAACCTTAGAGCAACCTAACGGAGACAAGACAACAAAGGTATTAGTTTTGTTTCTTGAATATGTTTGAATAAAACTTTAGAAGAGTTGAAGAAAATTGAAAATCTTAAAGAAGATATGAGCTAAGAGATTCATTTTTTTTGACAGACACCAGTCATTTCACCCGATGGCACTGTAGAAGTGAACTATAGAGGAGAAACTGGAAGCAAAATTGTGATTACAATAACCAAACAGAACCCAAGTGCAACCACAACTGTTTCTGGAGTTGAAGTCAAAGCATGTACAGAAGGTAAAAATCGACAACCAGTCTAATTTTGAGATGCATGCTTTACCTTCGTTTTTGGAAATAAACATTGAATGAAAATATATAATGATCAGACGGCGAAAGAACGCTTATTCCTTTGGTATTTTCTGGTGTTTATCTTGAAATTTGAAATTGCCAGTATATGTTTGGTTCCGACAAAGAACGATATTGAACGTAAAAAGTTTTATATACCAAATAAATGTTTTAGTTTCAACAACACTTCCAACAACGACAATAGCCAGTACGCCTAGTGTTTCTTCAGCAATACCGTCTGTAACGCCACCAACACCAACGCCAAGTGGACCGACACCATCAGTGACTCCCACACCAAGTGCACCTACTCCATCTGGAACACCTACACCCAGTGGGCCAACTCCATCTGGTACTCCTACACCTAGCGGACCGACACCTTCTGTGACACCCACGCCCAGTGGGCCGACTCCTTCCGTAACACCTACACCAAGCGTACCAACACCCAGTGGGCCAACCCCATCTGTTACACCAACACCCAGTGGACCTACACCGTCCGTAACACCCACACCAAGTGGCCCAACCACGACAACAGTTACAAGTAAGTCCAGCAGTTGATCAATCTCATTCAATCTTCCAATTGAAGGGTTGTAAGATACGTGTTTTCATCATGAACCGAAGCATGTAATATATTTGAAATTGTTTGTTTCAGCTTGCGTTGACGAAATGCTGACAGCTGGTCCAAATGTGTTGTCGCCAAGCAGTGACGACATCCCTGTCGAAAATATCCCCAATGTTTTCACTCCCGTCGGTGCCAGTACGGTCACCAGTAATCCTTCCCCGACTGTTGAATTAACTTTGAACGGTGATCAACCACCGCGTGTCACCACTGTGAAAGCAACCGTTGTGAATGCGGAGAAGGTGGAAGTAACCTTAGAGCAACCTAACGGAGACAAGACAACAAAGGTATTAGTTTTGTTTCTTGAATATGTTTGAATAAAACTTTAGAAGAGTTGAAGAAAATTGAAAATCTTAAAGAAGATATGAGCTAAGAGATTCATTTTTTTTGACAGACACCAGTCATTTCACCCGATGGCACTGTAGAAGTGAACTATAGAGGAGAAACTGGAAGCAAAATTGTGATTACAATAACCAAAAAGAACCCAAGTGCAACCACAACTGTTTCTGGAGTTGAAGTCAAAGCATGTACAGAAGGTAAAAATCGACAACCAGTCTAATTTTGAGATGCATGCTTTACCTTCGTTTTTGGAAATAAACATTGAATGAAAATATATAATGATCAGACGGCGAAAGAACGCTTATTCCTTTGGTATTTTCTGGTGTTTATCTTGAAATTTGAAATTGCCAGTATATGTTTGGTTCCGACAAAGAACGATATTGAACGTAAAAAGTTTTATATACCAAATAAATGTTTTAGTTTCAACAACACTTCCAACAACGACAATAGCCAGTACGCCTAGTGTTTCTTCAGCAATACCGTCTGTAACGCCACCAACACCAACGCCAAGTGGACCGACACCATCAGTGACTCCCACACCAAGTGCACCTACTCCATCTGGAACACCTACACCCAGTGGGCCAACTCCATCTGGTACTCCTACACCTAGCGGACCGACACCTTCTGTGACACCCACGCCCAGTGGGCCGACTCCTTCCGTAACACCTACACCAAGCGTACCAACACCCAGTGGGCCAACCCCATCTGTTACACCAACACCCAGTGGACCTACACCGTCCGTAACACCCACACCAAGTGGCCCAACCACGACAACAGTTACAAGTAAGTCCAGCAGTTGATCAATCTTACTCAATCTTCCAATTGAAGGGTTGTAAGATACGTGTTTTCATCATGAACCGAAGCATGGAATATATTTGAAATTGTTTGTTTCAGCTTGCGTTGACGAAATGCTGACAGCTGGTCCAAATGTGTTGTCGCCAAGCAGTGACGACATCCCTGTCGGAAATATCCCCAATGTTTTCTCTCCCACTGGTGCCACTACGAACACTGTCAATCCTACCCCGACTGTTGAATTCACTTTGAACGGTGATCAACCACCACAGGTCACCACTGTGAAAGCCACTGTCGGGAATGCGGAAATGGTAGAAGTCACATTAGAGCAACCCAATGGAGAAAAGATTACAAAGGTATTTATTTCATATCAAGGAATTAATTTCAAATGGATGAATTCGTAAGAAATCAAAGAAAAGTGGATAATTGTAAGAATGATTTACAGGGGAGAAATTCCGTTATTTTTCAGACACCAGTTTTGTCACCCGATGGCTCTTTTGAAGTTAACTTTAAAGGGGAAACTGGAAGCAAAATCACCATAAAGATCACCAAAAAGGACGAAACTGCACCCTCAACTGTATCTAGCGTTGAAGTCAAAGCTTGTACACAGGGTAAGAGTCGAGAACCAATCTTTTATCACAATTCCTAGATAACAATAAAAAAGAGTTAAAAGTAAGACAATGATATTGTTGGACAACTGGATTATTTTGAATAGGGATTTCAATTTTATTGGTTTAGTCGATTAATCGGAGGCTTTAGTCGAGCGATAGTCGAGTACTTGATGATTTCTTTTAAACTTTGTGAATAATGCTACTGTCACATACACCTTATCTTAAACTGAAATACATACATACATATATATATAAATATATATAATTATATATATATATATATATATATATATATATATATATATATATATATATATATATATATATATATATAAACACTTCTGATAATAGTTACTAAATGTATTGGATTTAAAATGAATTGAAAAAGTTGTATCTATATATCATAAGCAAATACCGGTATATGTCATATATACATTTTTTCGTTTTTTTGTGATGCTAACACAGCAATAACTCCATATCATCTTAGGCAAATCAAATGTTACCATGTGAAGTAATTCTTCGTGTCTAAACAACAAAAATTTATGATTATAAAAACAAACGCCTATGGGTAATTAGTGATATGATTAAATTTATTTAGGATACAAACCTCAAGAACATATCCGTTTAAGTAAATGAAAAAGAGATCAGTAATTAGCCGCTTTAGACAATACACTAGGGGCCACCGATGAAAATAGTGTAAGTTACGGATCAAATATGCCAGGAAAAGAAACTGTTATTTTCATTCGTAGTCCCCCTTAAAACTGCAGCGTTAAGAAAAATGCATTTAAAATGTTTTGAATTTTAATCGTTTTAGTACGATTAATCGACTTAGAAAATTGTAATCGATGATCGATGTGGCCGAGCGATTGTCGAGTACTCGAGTATTCGTTGACTTCCCAAATTTTGAAGAGTACAAGACTCTCGTAAATTGAAAACGCCTTTCCTTTGTTGCAAAATGATCGTAAAAACTGCACAAGTGTAACATAAATAACGACCAATTTTGAAATATTCTTAAAATATTGAATACATTTGATAGTTTCCACAACACTTCCCACAACTACACCAAGTGTTTCAACGCCGACACCGTCTGTAACGCCACCAACACCAACGCCAAGTGGACCGACACCATCAGTGACTCCCACACCAAGTGCACCTACTCCATCAGGAACACCTACACCCAGTGGGCCTACTCCATCTGGTACACCTACACCCAGTGGACCAACTCCATCGGTAACGCCTACACCCAGTGGACCAACTCCTTCCGTAACACCTACACCAAGCGTACCAACACCCAGTGGGCCAACCCCATCCGTTACACCAACACCTAGTGGACCTTCACCGTCTGTAACACCAACACCAAGTGGCCCAACCACGACAACAGTTACAAGTATGTCCAGAGTTTTCTTAAACATTAATATATCCTTACTTCGAGCAGTTGAAAATTACTGTTGTCACCATGAAGACAGTACGAAATATAATATTTGAAATTGTTTGTTTCAGCTTGCGTTGACGATATGCTGACAGCTGGTCCAAATGTGTTGTCGCCAAGCAGTGACGACATCCCTGTCGGAAATATCCCCAATGTTTTCTCTCCCACTGGTGCCACTACGAACACTGTCAATCCTACCCCGATTGTTGAATTCACTTTGAACGGTGATCAACCACCACAGGTGACCACTGTGAAAGCCACTGTCGGGAATGCGGAAACGGTAGAAGTCACATTAGAGCAACCCAATGGAGAAAAGATTACAAAGGTATTTATTTCATATCAAGGAATTAATTTCAAATGGATGAATTCGTAAGAAATCAAAGAAAAGTGGATAATTGTAAGAATGATTACAAGGGAGAAATTCCGTTATTTTTTCAGACACCAGTTTTGTCACCCGATGGCTCTTTAGAAGTTAACTTTAAAGGGGAAACTGGAAGCAAAATCATCATAAAGATCACCAAAAAGGACGAAACTGCACCCTCAACTGTATCTAGCGTTGAAGTCAAAGCTTGTACACAGGGTAAGAGTCGAGAACCAATCATTTATCACAATTCCTAGATAACAATAAAAAAGAGTTAAAAGTAAGACAATGATATTGATGGACAACTAGATGATTTTGAATAGGGATTTCAATTTTATTGTTTAAGTCGATTAATCGGAGGCTTTAGTCGAGCGATAGTCGAGTACTTGAGGATTTCTTTAAAACTTTGTGAATAATGCTACTGTCACATACACCTTATCTTAAACTGAAATATATATATATATATATATATATATATATATATATATAAACACTTATGATAATATTTACTAAATGTATTGGATTTAAAATGAATTGAAAAAGTTGTATCTATATATCATAAGCAAATACCGGTATATGTCATATATACATTTTTTCGTTTTTTTGTGATGCTTACACACTAATAACTCCATATCATCTTATGCAAATCAAATGTTACCATGTGATGTAATTTTCCGTGTCTAAACAACAAAAATTTATGATTATAAAAACAAACGCCTATGGGTAATTAGTGATATGATTAAATTTATTTAGGATACAAACCTCAAGAACATGTCTGTTTAAGTAAATGAAAAGAGATCAGTAATTAGCCGCTTTAGACAATACACTAGGAGCCACCGATGAAAATAGTGTAAGTTACGGATCAAATATGCCAGGAAAAGAAACTGTTATTTTCATTCGTAGTCCCCCTTAAAACTGCAGCGTTAAGAAAAATGCATTTAAAATGTTTTGAATTATAATCGTTTTAGTACGATTAATCGACTTAGAAAATTGTAGACGATGATCGATGTGGCCGAGCGATTGTCGAGTACTCGAGTATTCGTTGACATCCCAAATTTTGAAGAGTACAAGACTCTCGTTAATTGAAAACGCCTTTCCTTTGTTGCAAAATGATCGTAAAAACTGCACAAGTGTAACATAAATAACGACCAATTTTGAAATATTCTTAAAATATTGAATACATTTGATAGTTTCCACAACACTTCCCACAACTACACCAAGTGTTTCAACGCCGACACCGTCTGTAACGCCACCAACACCAACGCCAAGTGGACCGACACCATCAGTGACTCCCACACCAAGTGCACCTACTCCATCAGGAACACCTACACCCAGTGGGCCTAATCCATCTGGTACACCTACACCCAGTGGACCAACTCCATCGGTAACGCCTACACCCAGTGGACCAACTCCTTCCGTAACACCTACACCAAGCGTACCAACACCCAGTGGGCCAACCCCATCCGTTACACCAACACCTAGTGGACCTTCACCGTCTGTAACACCAACACCAAGTGGCCCAACCACGACAACAGTTACAAGTATGTCCAGAGTTTTCTTAAACATTAATATATCCTTACTTCGAGCAGTTGAAAATTACTGTTGTCACCATGAAGACAGTACGAAATATAATATTTGAAATTGTTTGTTTCAGCTTGCGTTGACGATATGCTGACAGCTGGTCCAAATGTGTTGTCGCCAAGCAGTGACGACATCCCTGTCGGAAATATCCCCAATGTTTTCTCTCCCACTGGTGCCACTACGAACACTGTCAATCCTACCCCGACTGTTGAATTCACTTTGAACGGTGATCAACCACCACAGGTCACCACTGTGAAAGCCACTGTCGGAAATGCGGAAACGGTAGAAGTCACATTAGAGCAACCCAATGGAGAAAAGATTACAAAGGTATTTATTTCATATCAAGGAATTAATTTCAAATGGATGAATTCGTAAGAAATCAAAGAAAAGTGGATAATTGTAAGAATGATTACAAGGGAGAAATTCCGTTATTTTTTCAGACACCAGTTTTGTCACCCGATGGCTCTTTTGAAGTTAACTTTAAAGGGGAAACTGGAAGCAAAATCATCATAAAGATCACCAAAAAGGACGAAACTGCACCCTCAACTGTATCTAGCGTTGAAGTCAAAGCTTGTACACAGGGTAAGAGTCGAGAACCAATCATTTATCACAATTCCTAGATAACAATAAAAAAGAGTTAAAAGTAAGACAATGATATTGATGGACAACTAGATGATTTTGAATAGGGATTTCAATTTTATTGTTTAAGTCGATTAATCGGAGGCTTTAGTCGAGCGATAGTCGAGTACTTGAGGATTTCTTTAAAACTTTGTGAATAATGCTACTGTCACATACACCTTATCTTAAACTGAAATATATATATATATATATATATATATATATATATATATATATATATATATATATATATATATAAACACTTATGATAATATTTACTAAATGTATTGGATTTAAAATGAATTGAAAAAGTTGTATCTATATATCATAAGCAAATACCGGTATATGTCATATATACATTTTTTCGTTTTTTTGTGATGCTTACACACTAATAACTCCATATCATCTTATGCAAATCAAATGTTACCATGTGATGTAATTTTCCGTGTCTAAACAACAAAAATTTATGATTATAAAAACAAACGCCTATGGGTAATTAGTGATATGATTAAATTTATTTAGGATACAAACCTCAAGAACATGTCTGTTTAAGTAAATGAAAAGAGATCAGTAATTAGCCGCTTTAGACAATACACTAGGAGCCACCGATGAAAATAGTGTAAGTTACGGATCAAATATGC